>JAJEKB010016749.1:0-37861 GCA_022393335.1 Macrotrachela quadricornifera | reverse complement strand
TCTCCGACCCCGATTACCCTTCGGTCAACCCTTCTACGATTTCAAGGGTTTCTTTGGTGGACCTACTCTAGACCAAGAAAATTGAGTTGGAAGTATTGAGAAACTGATGGTACCATTAGATTCTCCGACCTCGAAAGCCTTTGATCAAACTTTATGAAATATCATTATTTCTCAAAATAGATGCATTTTGATTGGTCGAAAAATCCGACCAATCAGAGCGCGGACAAACCGACGAGCAATTTCCGTTGCCAATACTCATCCTTTCAGGATTGAGAACAATAACGTTTTATGACAGCCAGATTGTAGATATGCATGTATGCATTAAGTTGTGTCAGTATGTCAGCGCAAATACACTGCAGGTATATATGCATGCATTGAAGTATGTGTAAAATTTATCTCAAAATGTATGAGGATCAGAGCCTGAAATGAAGCAAAGAATTGTCGAGGCACAGATTTTAAAAAGTTGGACGAGGCGAAGCGAAGCCATTTGAAAAGTGCTACCTCGGTTGGTTTTGCCTTCCCTCTTGTTTTAATCAAAATCTATTATTTTTCATCAACTTTATCATTATTTCTTGCAAGAAATATTCATATCATAGACAGCTTTCTATTCATACTTTTAGTTTAAAGATGCAACTGACATCTTCTGTATTGGTACTTCAAAAAGTGGATTGACTCAACCTTTTATCACATACAGTTCATTGTTCATTGTAGCATCGATGTTTGTACAAATGTCCAGTAATTTAATTAATCATAAATTGCATGTCATGCTATTGTTTTGAAAACAATTGCTTTTCATGCAAGACATTGAAGTGATAAAGGTCCATTTTTAAGATAGATCTTTTGAAGAATGTATCAAAACTATTGAATACATTAGTTGCTGCCAGTTAAAACTGAAAAGAACTCAGCTTTAATCCGAAACACTGTTCTTTATAATCAGCACTGACCGAATCCCGTGAATTCTGAACTTTTGAGGAATCCAAGGAATCCAAAACGCATACAAAATTCATTATTATACAATCAAGGAAAATCCGAGGAAGTCAAGGAATCTAAACAATCCAAGGAAGTCAAGAAAGTGAAGGAACCCAAGGAATCGACGAAATCCAAGCAAGTGAATGAGTTAAATGAAATGAAGGAAGTCATGAAAGTGAAGGAGTCTGAGGAGCTTAAGGAAGAATGGGGAAGTTCAACAGGATGTTAGGAAAGGGAAAAAATCGGATACCGGGTTCGCTGGATCCCAGTGGCTTCTAACAGCAGGTACCGGGATCTATTTTTCTGGAATCTATTCGGATTTTTTAATAAATTGTTATACATTTTAAAATAAGTTCCGCATAACTTCTTTTGAGGGTGGGGGCGAGTGCGGGTGATGGAGAGCGATAGTGAGGGTGCTCTAAAATACTAATACAGCTATATAGCTTCAATAAACCCTTAGTAAATAAATAAATAAATTCCAATAAATCACGCAGAGGGAATAAATCTCAAAAAAATAAGCCTCAGTATGCCCTCATTCAACTAGTTCGTTTACTTCGTAATAATCAATGGTTTATTTATAAAAATAAATTGTATCGATAAATGCATGTTACTTTTAGTTAGTATTATTATATTTTATTGCGAAATAAAATTTACTATATATTTAAAACAAAAAGTAACGAACTTTTGGCAGGCAAATCTTTTTTTTTCCTGTGATTTCATATAATCGAAATAATCTTTTTGAATTTTTATTTTGCATTTTCTGAAGAGTAAATAGCTCTAGTACAATATGATATATGATCTGGTAAGACGTTTGAGCAAAATCGAAACTCATCGTGGTAACTTTTGAACAGCCTTCAAAAAGTAAATTTTGTTGTGTTTTTTTATTTTTTTAAATCATCTTCATGTCGAAAGATATAGAAATCTATAATATTCATATGAATCCGTGGATTATTATTAATCACCTTCTGCAGCTTGTTCAATAAAAGCTTGATATGAAGGTTTATGATTGGAGTTTAAATCTTTCAATCCATATTGAACTGGCATATCTCCATTCATAAAATCTTGTAAATTAAACCAAAATGCTCTTTGAACTTGTGGTGTCCATACATACATTGTACGTATTGATGTATGTACAAATTCAGCTTGTTTATTCAATTCATATTGATTACCCGGTGTTGCTTGTGCTCCATATTCAGTTAACCAAATTTGTTTATCACCATCACCATATCGTCTCATAACTGTTAGCATCTCATTAATTTTAGGTCCAATATTATCAACAGTCTCATAAAAATCATATGGATGAAAATTAATTTTATCTGTATATGATCGTAAACCATTTAAATATAATGCATTTAAATAATCCGAATCACATAGTGATAATCCCATCATCATTACATGTGAATATCCACCATCTTTATTATATTCAGCTTTAACTGCTGTATATGCAGGCTTTAACATTTTCATATATTGTTGAGCAGATTGCATCTTATTAGAATATGGATCTGGCCATGATGCATCATCATTATATTCATTACCTAATTCAACATTACGAATACCACCAGGAATTAACCAATCACGTGTAATTTGTGCACACGTATCTGCATAAGCTTTACCTAGATCATCAAAACTGTAATGACCATGTTTAGCATCATCTATTTGTTGTCTTCCAACAATTAATACAATTGATACTTCAATACCACGAGCACTAAAAGCATGTAATAATGGTAGATAACGTGATTGAAAATTAATTGGTGTCCATGTAACAGGATCTAAAACATAACCACTAAATGGATCAATATTAAAATTCCATCGAACAATTGATGGACCTAAACTAAGAATTTCATTAGCATAACTTTCATATTCATGCGGTTGTAACCATTGTGGACTGATATTTAAACCTAATAATTTCCATGAACCAAAAACATTTGTTGAACTAATAATTAGAAGAATTGCAATAATAATGTATTTCAACATTATAAATACAAGTTGATGTTTATGACGATGAGACTACTATCTGAATCGATAATATACAATGATGATTGTGCCTTTAATATGATGAGAAAACAGCAGCTGTCACAAAAATCTGTTTAGAAAATTATTATCAAGTAAAATAAATCTTCTCACCGACTAATCCGTATCTGACACACATTTGAATTAAATCGTGATGTTCTATGGAATTTATCAATTAATGTAATGACATTGATTAACAATAATAAAGCTCTCATATTTCGAAGATAGTTTAAATTTTTGCCTAGGTCGACAAATATGACCTTTATATACGGTCGTTTCTAACCAAACAGATGCAAAATAATCCATCTTGCCATTCCCTCTTCTGCAAATACAGAATACTTACCCTTCTATAATTTATATATGATGAATATTAGTCTAAAATAAATTAAAAAAATATCAAGAGTGAGCCGACAGTCGTGTATGCAATGGAAAATTACAGTGAACAGGTTTTTGCAATTTTCTTACATATGTTTTGTTAGAGCGCGAGCTATTGATTATGAAAAATTTATTTTAGATTTTACAAAATACCACTCTCCACTTGAAAAAACTAGTTTTCTAAGCTAAGAAAAGAAGTGGCCATGAAAACTTTTTCATATATTAACCCTTCGTTGCCCGTGCATGGACATTTTCGTCCATACGTGTGTAAAATGCTTAATTTTCGATGAAGACCTGAACTAATCGATATCAAATTTTTAGAATGTAAATTTTTATAGGTCTATCATCTGCTGAATATCCCCTTTTCAATAAATTTTCACTTTCTCGTGAAAAAGTCAACGTTTTTTTTGTACATGAAAAAAATTCATATGATAATATTACTCATCTTTATATCTTTTTTTTTCTGTATTCTCGTCTATTATATCGTACAGATGTTGTAGACACTATTATTGCATAGTATATCTTTCTCTTTCATACATCTCTTTCTGTTCTGCAAAATTTGTTATGATAAAGCTTTCGATTATGCATGTAAAGAAAAAGCTAGCAGAATTAGCACCAAATGCTATAAATGCGGAATATATGTGTGTGAAATGTGTGGCGAGAATTCTAATATGTCAGATTAATTAAAATATAAATAATAAAGTTGAGTAGAGCTGAATCTTTGATGATTTATAATTATGGACAAAAATGTCCTTGCGTGGTATTCCACGAAATTTTTTTCGCATGGGCAACGAAGGGTTAAAAAGTGATACGTTTCGCGAAAACAATGGTATATTTCAAAATTTAAAATATTCCCGAGCTGAAAACCATTTTGAAAAGCCCAAAATAATTTTTTCATAATCATCAGCTCGCATTCTAACAAAACATATATTAGACAACTGCAAAATTGTGTATCTCCTCTCTAATAAAGGCCATAGGCCTGAAAATTCAGGGTAAT
The DNA here is from genome assembly GCA_022393335.1 of Macrotrachela quadricornifera. Lineage (NCBI taxonomy): Eukaryota > Metazoa > Rotifera > Eurotatoria > Philodinida > Philodinidae > Macrotrachela > Macrotrachela quadricornifera. The sequence continues at coordinate 33,510 of JAJEKB010016749.1, read as the reverse complement.
ATTCGTCTTGTTATAGTAGTTGATAGATCCAATTTTGAGCATTATAGGTTTCATTATAAGAGAGAATGAGCAATTTTTTTAAGAGCGACCAAGACTCTTGTGGCTCACCCTTTAGTTATTGTTCAAAGTTATGACGAGTGTCCCCTCTTGATATAGAACACAAAATTTGTCAGAAATTAATCTCTATATCCTAGCTATTCATATTTTAGAAAGCACACACATTTACAAATCTAATGATATCGAAGTTAATTGTTGAATAGCAATAGTCAACTGCAATGGATTGAATTTGTTTTCATATTAGATTGCTCCATTACAAACATGATATCGTCACACCTTATGATGGTTTGGCGCCTTCGTAGTAAAGATTATTTGTTCGCTGTCCAAACCAACTTTTGCTCTTTTAAGAAGTTTTTCATTCTGCTCAACTAAAATAGTTAAAGAGTTTGTAAGTTCATATGAGAAAACATCATAAAAATTTTGTGTTAATTCTTACTTTTTGATTTCCATAAATTATTTTCATGCAAGCCAAAAATGAACAAACACTTCTTTTTATCTTACAAACTTTCGACTCATTCATTCGTTGGATAGATGTCGAATTTTTATAGTTTAATTAGTTCGATACGTTGATGTATAGAGAGTTATGATAATCATTTTTCAAGCCTAATTTATCGTAGGTTCACAATAAAAAAAAAGTTCTTTTTATGCTGTTTATCTCACTTTTATCTGCAAGTGTAACTTCTTCTATTTCGTTTCATTTCTTAAGAAAAGTATGCATTTAAACAGTATCTAAGATTGATATATATATATATATATATTCTAAAATAAATTATCACATAATTTATATTATAATCCGAATTAAATAAGAATTTTTTTAATAAAATTTTTAGTCCTCGAACAAATCTTCAAAATTTGGACGAGGTCGTTTGTTGTTTGTATTCAAATCACCGACATCAGAAGATACATGTGAGCGACTACATGAGAATACATTCGTTGTTGGTGAGATGTTTGCTAAACAAAAAGAGTGAATTTGATTCGAATAAGAATGTTACACTTACATTGCAGATAAAGAAAATTGATTTTTGCAATAATCTTTTCATTTTGCATAGCAACGATTGAAACAGTCCGATCTTGCCCATCTGGAGCCAGTAAACATGGTGGTGTTTGAAAGACAATTGTCTTTGTATCAATCAGTTCATATTGAATATTTTTTTTCTGATTTAATTCCGCATAATCGAAATATATACGAAGTGCTTTAATAACAACAACAACAGAAAAAATATCGAAAGAAAATAATAAAATCCAAAATACCTTTTCTGCGATCTAATTTCGTAAGAACCATTAAAATGTTATCACCACCTGTCCATGCACCTTTTTGTGGTGCACATATGACCAATCTTTCGTCATGATCGTTTGTCATAATGATTGGATCATCAGTATCTTTGTTGGAAAAAGAAAATGTCACAGAGATAAATACAGCTGTTTTTTATACACTTACCATGTTCGTGACTAGTTTCATCGCACATAACTTGTGATAATACTGAAGTGTCAGGAAATTGAAGAAATGTTTGATTATCAATGTATTCAGCTCGAGAAAAGACAAGTTGTGATTTCCACAATTTATATCTTTTGATTAATTGTTTACTGCGCGATTCATTCATCTTATGACAAATATGTCTTCGATCTTTTAAACGAGAAGAAAACAAAATAATTTTATTAGTATTTATTATTTTCTTACTAGAATCGACAATACGTAAAGGTTCAACTAATTTGAGTTCTTTTTGTATTAACTTTTTACGCGTAAGAAGAAATCTGAAGAACAAATAAAAATAATAACGACAAAGCATACATATCATTTTTTTGATACTTTTTTTGACCATCCATGACATTATCATTTGTGATTGGAAAGTACAGAGCATTGTTAATGGGGTCTTTATGAACATTAGAATCATCAGTATCAATTGGATATGGATGTACACATGTGGTAGATATAGCCTCATTCGGCACAGTGACAGAAGCCACACGAATGTAGAGATTATCAGTGGCATCATACCATTCTTCAGGTATCTAATGTAGAAAAAAAGAGAATATTTTTCTATGTTTAAGACGCTACGCATCTATTTTAAAATATAGCAAGAAATTGTTGAGTAGCAGTTTACGCTAATGAGGAAAGTTCCGCTAGTAGATCCATGATTTATTTCTGAGAAGATCAAACATTTTCCATTTTATGACCTAATCGTTTCAGGTGTGCTTTACTATAAAAAACGAAAAGTACACTGAAAACGTTTTCTTTCAGACTTTGTAGAGCTGTTTCCACTGATCATTTTGTCAAATAAACTTTTAGATTCCTTTTAGAAATGATTATCCTGTAATCAAAATATTACACATCTAAAATAGCTGATAATCAATGGAAACAACTCTACAAAATCTGATAGAAAACTTTTTCAGTGTACTTTACGACTTCTATAGTAAAACACCCTTTGAAACGATTAGATTATAAAATGGAAAATGTTTGATCTTCTCAGAAATAAATCATGGGCATAATAATAAACAACTTTAATAGAAATTGACATTAATATTGATTTTTTTACCTCTATAGTTGGATACTCAAGATGCAATTGATTTTTCTCAGCACGAATATAACGTTGAACTCGATTTCCGGGTCTATTAAATTCACTTCCATATCGTTCACGAAAGAATGCTTTGGGTTCTGCAATGATTCGAAGTTGTTGACTTGACTGAGCCATTGTGAAGGCCAAACTTGATTTGAAGATGAAAAGTTCGTAGAAAAATCCGCTAATAGTAACAATAGGTACAACGAGATCGATATCGATGTTGAGCTATTACTGTTTCTGGACGAATAAGCGTCAGACTAAGATTTCAACTCTAAATGAAATGAAAACATAGATGAATTATCAAAAAATCTCAATAAGAAACTTATTTCATACTGAATTTGATATTGCTAAAAATGTTAGGTCGTTTACAATGCTTTTTATAGATGAGCAGAAAAGATAAATAAAGACAAATGTGAATTCTATGAAGATAATACAAGAAAGTCGAAACTTAAGCCTTTTAGAAATTACTATTGTCTAATCAAACACAAGTTCGTGTAAGAGGTCGTTTTTGGTTCCTAATGATCAAAACTAAATGGATGAAAGACATGATCAAGAGAAAAGACTTTTTTCCTCAAAACACTCTACGCTTATAATAGTCTGAAAATCTAAATTGAAGAGTTTAGAACAGGTTTTTATGTTTGAAAAGTCTATAAATAATGCTGACCTCAGTCTTTTAAAGGCTTCAGTACAAAACCATGAAAATTAAGCGTATTTTAATAGAGGAAATACGAATTAAAGAAGGTTTTGTACTATGCTTTTTAAAATTCTTCATCAGGAGGTATCCATATATATGGGATCTTGTGATATAGAGAGAGGAAGGTTAGAAGCATGACAAGATATAGATAGGTTCAACAGAACAATCCTGCATGATCATCTAAGTTCATATGATTGAATTCTATGCGCATCTTATTGTCAGTTCTGATGAACGACGATTTTACATATGGTTTTTCGTATGATCTTGTTTAAACATACGCTATCTTACTCTAGCATCTTATGTAAATGTGAAAGAATCCTTAATAGATCTTACTGTCTAATTTGTTGAGTTGGGCTTACGCCTCTTACCTCTTTAACTTCCCATAGTCGTTTTAGTATTGTCGCTTTTTGAAATTATTTACTTATTTTTTGTGAAATCACTACCTAGACTAAAGTGAGATACAAAGTTACATGAACAAAATAACTGAGATTGATTATAAGTGTGAAGGAATCATTGGATCTGACTAATATTGTTTTTTTAGAGGATTACTCACCGATAATATTTGGCTAGTAAGAATTCTTTTTATTTTTTTAACTACAAAAATACAACTAAGTTTTAATAGTGTATACTCTATTACTATCTATGATTTATCGCTAACTCTCTAGAAGAGAAAAGAATCCTCGTTCATAAAACTCCTGAGGTCCAAAATGTGATGATATATCATATTTTTTCCTTCTTGTTTCTTACATATATATGTATGCAGTATTCTTTTTTTCGTTTGTGGATGAGAATTCGTTTTGTTATATAAAGTAGACTTTTTCTTCGAGAATAAAGTCTACAATATATACACACACCTTCACATTTACCCCCTCAAGATTGCTTGCTATTTTCGTCACTCTGCGACCCAAACAAAATTCATGAAATAAAAGCATTCGGAATCTCCTGCGAGAAAGCTCTATTTCTAATCCGAAACTAGTTTCTTTACTAATAGTTTTGTCATTAATTGCAAGATATTTGTATTTTCGTTATATATCCTAAATATGAAAACTTGCTGATGTTTTGCAAATTTTTTATACAATTTAAGGGACAACGCAAAAAATTTCTTACCAACCCAATATTAGGAAACGCAATGATACACAGTTTGATAAAAACCTTTTCAAAAGAAGATTAACATCTACAGTATGTAAAAGAATTATTTTGACAAGTACTATTTTTCTCAATAATTCCTTTATTCTTCGTCAAAATCTATTGAATTATACCTTATTCGATAGAGAAAATATCTCTCTACATGTTGGTAAATCTTAGAAATCTCTCGAATACCTTGAAATTTCAATTTTCAAAAAATTAAAGCTCAACTCAAAATGTATCATTCGATAGGGAAAACAAAACTGAATCGAATATTGTCTCTTATTTTTAAAAGTATTCAGAAAAAAAAAGTCTTAATTATTATATATTTTTTTTGTATTGACCTTTCATTAATCACGATTTTTCAAAAGAAAAACTATACTGAATACTTTTTTAAAACATAGTCTTGTAGAGAATTTAATTTTCTACAAAATGATATGCTTGATTATACGATTCCTACTTTTCTTAAAGTAGTTCAGACCCTATATATTAAAGTGTATTAGTTAGTACGATAAGAACATTTTTTTCCTTTGTTCTGTCGTAAATTATACATGATACGAACATCAAGCTATTTATGGGACGATTATACGTCATATATAGTTTATAACAGAACAGAAACAAAAAATATTCGATGCGATTTTTCTCATGAAAAATCGAGATTAATGAGAGGCCTATGATAAAATCAGATTATAATTAGTAATGAATGATCTTTGTTTTTGAAGTTTTTGAAAAATAAAGTATATCATTTAATTCAGTTTTTTTTTCTCGATCAAATGATGTATAATTCAATAGGTTTTCACAAAAAATAAAGGAATTATTGAGAAAAATCGTGTGTGTCGAAATAATTTTTTACATACTATATATTTGAAACCGAAAAATGTGCTTTATTCTATTGATACCTGTATAATCGCTTAATGCGAATCACTTGTTAATGTATAAAGTAACATGTGTTTGAAGGGTATAGATTGATCTAGGTTATTATTCACCTTATTATTTATGTCCTTTTATAACGAGTCAAAAACAATCCTTGAATAATAGTTGGAAATTTGATTTAATGCGTAGTTAATCGAACGTTGAATTTTAATATTACGCAAAAATACATGAATGCTAAAATACAAATAAAAAACTGTTATTATTGAAATTGTACAGGGTGAATCATAAATATCTTTACGATAAAAAATTTACTTTTTTACAGATTGGAAAAAAAATGCACTTGACAAAGAATCTCTCAAGCATATCTTTATGAATATAAACCTTGAATGTGTTTCTATCACAGATTGAAAAATCAATCCATTTATTCGAATCGTAGTGGAAATATTCAATAGGTTTTTTCGGCGAAATGACTTTTGCGCCACTCTATGTATGATTTTGTTCAAACTTCTGAAAAAGTAAAATTTTTTTTTATTGAGATCAATAGTGATGCTTAATAAAGAATTTCTCTAGACATGTCTTCAGAAATATGAATCTATCATTGATTAAAAAATGAGCACATTTGCTTGAGTCGTAATAGAAACATTGAAAATTTTTAATTGTAAAGTTACTTACAGCTCACCCTGTATATAATAAAATATTAATATATAACTGAAGGATTGTATTAGCGAGAAACATACCTGTACATTCAGTCATATATCGTACAGCCATATTTTTTCACTGGTGATTTTATGCATGATTAGGTTGATATATGACTCAGCATTACCTTTTCTTTCTCTTAACTAGTAGCAGTTGAAAGGTGTGGTGTATTCTTTTTTCTCCTAGCTTTTTCAACTATTACTTTTATTGCTTATCATATGAAAATAAATCAATGAATCGAAACATATTATTGTCACATGTAGATAAATAAAAGAGGTATAGATAAAGTTGGTAGTGAGATTACATTTCAGAATATGTATATTGCAGAAGAAATTAAAGTTTGAGAGAATTTAAAATTTTCTTAGGAACAAATAACATTTTGATTTTAACTGGATATTATCTAGAAAAACTTGAAATCTTTCTGAAATTATAATATCAACTTCATATATTTAATTTTTCTAAAGGAAAAATTCAAATATCTTATATAATCCATGTCGCACATTTATTCTTGGTAATTCCGATATACTGACGATTTACCGATGGTAGGTTTTAAACTCTCTAGTCTCATTGTAAGCGCTTACAGAGGCCTTTCTCTATCTGAATTGCAATGTTTTAACGAATAAAATTCATATTTACTGAGAAAGAAACCGATTTTTCATATATTTTATGTATTAAATTTTTTGCAGCGCCCTCTTTAATAAAAAAATTATCTCGAGATTGAAACCAATTTTAGTTTTAACAGACTTTAAAAACACTCAGCCGATTGAATATAAGCAATTACGATGTTCTGTTTTCAAAAATAACCGGCGGTATAGATCACAAGTTCGAAGAAAAGAAAGGATCTGCACGCAATGTCGGCAGATGATGTATTGGCTGCTATGCAAAGGGACGAACCCAACAGTCAAGAGAAGACAGCCGTACGGCAGGAAAGAACTCAAATAAAGTACTAAAAGCAGCACCGTTGACTCCTTATATTTAGCATCCTTTTTAAGAAAGAAGCAAAAGAAAATACTTTTATATACAGTTTCTCGTTAAACTATAGCGTAGCCCAGTGGTGGGCTACATCGTGTTGAATGTATTAATTAATCCATGTTTTCTTCTAAAATGTACTAAAGTTAAAAAATTTAGAAAGTAACTTATTCATACATTCCATTTAGATAACGATTATTTCAAAGTTATATCTATGATAAACAATACTGACAATGCAACAAACGTAATTACAGAATCAATGTGAAAGACGATTGAATGAATACCTGCTTTCAGTCTTTTTCTCAAACTCAATGTAATCAATTATGATTAACTTATCCATCATGAATACATACTAATATTGCAAAACATACATTAAAGAGCCTCCTATAAAAAGGGGAGCCAGTTTGCCCATGAAACGACACTAAATGATTATCCTCGCGTGAGGACAATCATTTAGGACCGTTTCGTGGACAAACTGTCCTCCCTCCTTTATTCGTTTTTATCGAATTATTTTTCTTCTTGAATGACATGCATATCACAATTGAAACATGTAATATCTTATTGCGATAAATTGAAAAAATCTTATGAAGATAATTATTAATATTGTCAAGTTTGTAAAGGACCCCGCTGTATAAGTGCATAAATCTGGCTCGCTACAGATCTACTCATGTGAAAGAAAACGACGCCGTAAACGACCTTAAACAGTGCAAAACGGCGAAACACGGCTGCTGTTACGATGATCGTTTACGAAGCACTGTAAAACGGTGAAATATGATCATAAACGACGTCGTTTAAGATGACCATTTCGGTGTTACCGGAAACGATTGTCGTACGACTACCGTTACGACTATCGTTTTTCTGCCGTTTTACAGCATTATCACATCGAATTATAAAAGATACTTGAACGCGTGAGTCGACATTGTCAGATGATATATTAGCAACATCTCCTGTTAATTTTTGTATAATATTATAAGAGCACTATCTTGGAATGTATCTATGAAGCACTTTCTTGCTCTCGAGGTGCATTTTGTATCTTTCTTTTATTTTATTTATTATTAATGTGCATCTCTAATCGAATTTTTTCGACTATTTTATACATCGATCGAACGTTCCTATTGCGACACATTTAACGACATCACACATATCCTTTGAATCAATGTCTATTTCATATTGTGCGATGATCAATATAATCTCGATTATCAAGCAATGACGAAAAATATACTTTTAGCATGCTCTTCTTTCGTCGTTTTCCTCGTAAAAAAGTCCCATATACTTCCAGAAGAGGTCCTGTTCTTTAGTATCCAATTTTTTTAGGAAGCGGTGTGCTCAAATACAGTTTTGATCTCACCCCTTCTTTTAGGAAAAAAAGACTTTTGAACGTTGAAAACGGACGTTACCGACGATCATTACGAAAATAATTTTTTTTAATTTTAGATCAAGTTCAATTATCAAATTGAATAGCAAGTATTTTATTTATTGAGGATGAAAAAATTTTTTTTTCTATTTTAGATCAAATTGAATTATCATATTAAATAGGAAGTATTTTATTTATTTAGAATAAAATAATTTTTTTTTATTTTACACGAAATTGAATTATCACCTTCAATAGCAAGTATTTTATTTATTTAAAATAAAATAATTTTTTTTTATTGTAAATCAAATCGACTTATCACATTAAATAGTAAGTATGTTATTTATTTAAGATAAAACAATTTTTTTTTCATTTTAGATGAAATCGAATGATTAAATTAAGTAGTAGGTATTTTTATTATTTCAGGTAATTTTTGTCTATTTATTTAGGTTCGTCTTATTACCGGTCAGGAATCGTAAGTATTGTTTGTATTTCAAAATATTTTAATTATTTATAACTGGCCGTTGTTCACCGGAAATGGCCTTAAACAGGGTCGTTTACGTTCCGGCGAAAAAACGGCCCTCAATCCGAGCTCACGTAAAACGGTGGAAGAACGGTGCAAACCGGCGTAAAAACGATGACCGTTTTTCACCGTTTAAGGCACTAACCATGCCGTTTCTTTAGCGTTTTAGGCAGTTAACGGCATCGTTTCAGATGGCTCGAATCACTGACCTGGGTAGCTCTGATATATATCAAATAAAAGAGCACAAGTTATTACACAGATCTGCATATTAGATTTGAAGCTTGATCTAGGAAATGAATGAGTTATAAGGAGCGATTTGATATATGACGATATGAGCACCTATGTCACATAGGAAATACAGAAACTTATTCATTATACAGCCGATTTGAATGATGATGTTTACGAATAATGTGAGTGTTGTTCTCCTATCAAATAGCCATTATATTATTAAAATGTCCCTTATTGTATTGATGAAATACTCAACCACAAGTTATATTTCCTATGGTCATGGAGAATGTATGTTTCTAGAGATATATTATTTTCTACACAAAGAGCCATAGAACAGACTCGAAACTTTCAGCAAGATTGCGCTTATATATACGCTACAATATGCACTAATCTTTATGCATAAAAATATTGGGCTGGATAAAAAGCGAGCCCATATATTCTCGACATAAGACATATTTTTAAGGTTATTGACTGAATATATTTGACTTCTTTCTGCATCAAGTCTAATATCAACTTATCTAATTCATATTTAGTATAGAAGCTTTATCTATCGCATTCTGGTATCGTAGCATTTGTAGCGGAATAAACGTTTAGATCATCACATGCAGTCGCTTTTTTAAATTCTAGTTTTATGTAAGAGTAAAATTCAGTTTTACAAATTCGAAAGATGCGTTGCAAGTAGTACAAACTATTTTCAAATTAGCACATTGTGCAGTAGTTGCTGAAGTATTTCATGAACGATTTAGATAAAGGATAGATGCAAATTCTGTTGGGTAAAATAGTGATTAGAAATATCGGTCCAAAACCAAGTTTCGATTTGGCAAATTAATCATCATCTATGCTGATTTCTACTTCGGCTATCGCTTGTACAATTCTTTGGCTACCAGATAATGGGGTGAATTTGATGTGACGGGCGTAACGGAGATACCAGATTACACCCGCAATTGAGCACAACACCCAGCTACTCGGCTACCTGCTTTGCATTGGCACAACTATGCTTGAAAAGAATCATCAGTTAACGAGTATTGAATCCATCCTTTGTACGTAGTCGCGTTTGAGTACCGAATCTGTGTGGTACAACGGATAATATCGCTAATGGAATTATCGATCTCCACAATAAAGTCACCATCATCATTAAGATGCTCTTCTATGTATGTTCGCGCTTGTTCAATTTGGTGGTTTCCAAAGAATAGTAAACGCAAGTCCTCTAGAGACAGTTGTAGAAATTCGAAATGAGTGTCTTCAAACTTCTTTCAAATACGACAGAACTGATACAGATTTCATTCTTCGTCGATACCAGAATGCTATAGACAAAGCTTCTATACTAAATATGAATTAGATAAGTTGATATTAGACTTGATGCAGAAAGAAGTCAAATATATTCAGTCAATAACCTTAAAAATATGTCATATGTCGAGAATATATGGGCCCGCTTTTTACCCAACCCAATATTTTTATCCATAAAGATTAGTGCATATTGTAGCGTATATATAAGCGCAATCTTGCTGAAAGTTTCGAGTCTGTTCTATGGCTCTTTGTGTAGAAAATAATATATCTCTAGAAACATACATTCTCCATGACCATAGAAAATATAACTTGTGGTTTAGTATTTCATCAATACAATACGGGACATTTTAATAATATAATCGCTATTTGATAGGAGAACAACACTCATATTATTCGTAAACATCATCATTCAAATCGGCTGTATAATGAATAAGTTTCTGTATTTCCTATGTGACATAGGTGCTCATATCGTCATATATCAAATCGCTCCTTGTAACTTACTCATTTCCTAGTTCAAGCTTCAAATCGAATATGCAGATATGTGTAACAACTTGGGCTCTTTCATTTGATATATATCAGAGCTGGATCTGTAGGTAGCCAAATTTATGCACTTATCCAGCAGGGTCCTTTCGTTGTCAAAATCAGCTGTTATATAATCTATATGTGTATACATATATATGATAGATTTTCTCTCTCTTATTGTTTGTATATTTTCTTCTTGATAACGGTGACAGTAATCACTTGATGTTTGAATGCAAGAAACATCTTTGAATCTCGATAAAATTCAATATATATTGCGATAGCTATTCATTTTGTTATACATTCATTTATATCTACTTTCCTATCTAATACATTTATTACGTATCAGACTTTTAGAAAGTATATAACGAATTTGATGAAGAAGCTCCTATGGATTAGTGATACTCGCTTGGTTTGACCTTTTCACATATAGAACATACTTATTTAAGAACAGATAGATAATGAATACCGACCAATTGTAGTAGTCATATGAGAGGAAAAGAATCATGAAGTCAGATAAAGGAAAAGAGATGAAGATCATGGTATCCCGAAAGATGCTCCCCGGACACTTGCTCCCCAGTGACACTTGCTCCCCAACGACACTTGCTCCCCGCATAGATGCGGGTGTAGGCGCAAGTCTGAGTGGGGGTGAGGGCGCAGGTGTGGATGGGGACGTAGGTGTGGGTGAGGGCGAGGCATAGAATGAGTTTTGGTTTTGATTGGGGTTAGATCTGGGTCTGGGGAGCAAATGACGCTGGGGAGCAAGTGTCGCGGGAGCAAATGTCCGGGGAGCATCTTTCATGGATCCGAAGATCATATATTCTATGATAGGAAAATGTAAAACATATTCGAAAAATGCATTATTAAAACTTATTATTAAATAATCGAAGTCGATTTTGGAAAATCTTTCAGAAAATAAATACATAACGACGTAGGGATTCGTCTTATATTATAAAAATAACCATTTGTGTTTACATTAACCCATCTTAGTCTAGTAAAAAGTTATGCTTGGTCAGTGCATCAAGTTGTACAGGCGTAACCAGTTCAAGATGTTCATCATTACTTTAAAGAATCCAAACAATTGTAATTGACGGTATCCGTAAGTTATCTTCAATGAATATATAAGTATACTGGAGTACACATTTCAGTTAGTATATTTTGATATTCAATTACGTTGTAATCTAGCGATATGTTAGTGATCTTTAAAAATTCATTAACGCCTTTTTGCTTCACTTCTATAAATTTATTATACACATATGTGGAAAATATGTTCAAAGTTCTTATTTTTTAAATTTACATACAAGCATAAAAATATATTTTGAAATACAAGTACTAAGTATTTGTCACAGAGTACAAGTGCAAGTATCAAGTACATTTTTTCAAGTACAAGTAAAATACTTTTACTTGCACTACTTGTACTCGTCCTAGCTCTGTTTGAGATCTAATTTTGTATTTCAAGGATTGGTTGATGTAATGATTTGATGGTAAGTGGCCTGTTTTCAAAAAGCGGGTTGCCATTTTTTTTATTTATGTTTTTCATCATAGAGTATTTGTCGTCAGTATTTTCGTAGAATGATGAAGTGCTGGTTATTTATGTGTGGACTGGCATCAGTGTTCAAGTGTCGTGCTGGCCGTCGATATTCAACTGGTTGCATTTGAGGTAGGGTTTATTTAATTTCAGAAAGATCGAATGCTTTTGTCAGATTTGTTTTCTTGAATCTTTATCGTTTTTTTTTGAGTGTATAGTAAGTCGAGAAATCAATTCATTGGTAAGTTTTATATCAAGGATGTTACTTGATTTTCATGTTTCGTTATAATGAAGAATAAAGATAAGCTTTATTTAAAAAATAAAGTTAAAGAAATAACGAAATTTTTATTTTTTTATAAAATAAAGATAAAGTAAATCTTTACTTTTATTTATAAAGTAAAGATAAAGTAACACCCCTATTTTATATCAATAGTGGACAATTGGACCAGTCAATGAGGAAATTGTTCCACATTCAGCAGAAATGGTTTACCCACGAAAAGTCACATAAAATAAGGAGAAATGGATAAAAAACAATTCCATACTATATAACAGAATATCACATTAAGCGCAGGAAGGAAAAAAATGAAAATATATCTATATAAACATACACCTAAAAAGATATATATTTATCACATCTCTCGATTTCTGCTTATGAAAGCACGAATGGATGTTTGATTTCTCCTGGAATTTTTTTAATTTCTGTTAGGTACGATCCTTAGGATGAAAAAGTCGAATGATGAGTTTCTTATTACGTCTTTTAGACTTCTGCTTATCATGGTAGAAATACATATTTCATTTCTTCTGAAATTATTTTGATTTCTGTTAGAAAATAACCACTTCCACTAGATACTATCCTTATGATGAAAAAGCAAAACGATGAATTTCTCACTGTGTCTTTTAGACTGCTACTAATCAAAAATAAAATCAATCTATGACTTCTGCTTATACTTTTTTGATTTCTACTGGAATATATGTACTTCCAGTAGAACGTCTCCTATAGTGAAAAAAGTAAAACGATGTATTTATGACTATGTCTTCTAGAATTCTTCTAATTAAAGGAGAAATGAATCTACGATTTCTGCTTGAATATTTTCTATTTCTGCTCGAAAATATGCATTTTCACTGGAACGTTTCATATAGGTAAAAAAGAAAAACAATGTATTTCTCACTATGTCTCTGAGACTTCTGATTGCTAAAGTGGAAATCAATATATAATTTCTGCTAAAACATTTTCAATCTCTCCTGGAAAGTATGCATTTCTCCTAGAACGTTTCCTATAGGTAAAGAAGAAAAATGATGCAGTTCTCACTAGGTCTTTTAGACTTCCGCTTACTAAACAAGATATCATTATATGATTTCCACCTAAATTTTTTAATTTCTGTTAAAAAATACATGGTGCGTTCGAAAAGTATCCGGATTGGTGTTATTATAAAACAACAAAACACATTATAATTATGAATGTATCTGTTCCTTTTCGAAGTATCGTCCTTCTGCCGAAATACACTTTTGCCATCGCTCTGGAAGTTTTTGTTTAGCTGAGGTAAAGTCATCTTCAGACATACTGTTTAGACACTGGTATATTGATGATCCCAATGCACTTCGGTCATTGTAGCGTCTTCCTTTGAGATATTCTTTCAAAACAGGAAACAGAAAATAATCACTGGGACTAGATCTGGAGAATAAGGTGGATGACGAAGCAATTCATATTTTAAATTATGAATAGTAGAATAAACAAGTTGTGAGGTGTGTACCAGTGCATTGTCGTGATCAAGGATAGCACCAGTTGAAATCAAACCTCGCCGTTGTTTTTTAATTTCAGGATGCAGTTGATTAACCAAAATATTAGCATAATATGTCTTCGTTATTGTTACACCTGGTGGTGTAGGTTCCTTGACAATAATTCCTTTGTGGTCCCAGAAAAACGAATATAAGACTTTATTAGCTGATTTTTCTTGTTTGAGTTTTGTTGGTGGTGGAGAATCAGCTCTTTTCCATTGTTTTGATGATTGTTTTGACTCAGGTTGATAAAAATACATCCACGACTCATCACCTGTTACTATTTGGAAAAGAAAGTCATTTCCTTCAATAGCATAGTGAGCCAAAAGTTCTTCACATGCTTGAACACGTTCATGTCTTTTATCAGGTGTCAGTAAATGTGGTACCCATGTTGAAGAGACTTTAGTCATATGTAATTTTTCGTGTATAATACCATGTACTGTGCTGGTTGATATGCCAAGGGTGTCTGCTATTTGTTGAATGGTAATTCGACGATCTTCGATAATTAGAGATTCGGCAACTTTAATAGTTTTATCATCTGTTGCACTAATTGGTCGACCACATTTAGGACCATCTTCAATACTTAATTGACCATCTTTAAAACGACGAACCCAGTCGAAAACGGTTGTACTTGATGGAGCTTGGTCACCATAAACTACCACCATACGTTCATAAATATTGGTTGGAGATTGTCCTTCCAAAACAAGAAACTTTATTACTGAGCGATACTGAAGCTTTCGATTTTCCATCAGTATAAAAAGGGTGATCTGATAAAAATCGTTATATCCAAGGATAGTCATTTCATTGGTTAGTGATTATGATACCTATAGATGTAGCACTGTTCCAACTATATATAGACTAAAAGCTAAGAACAATATCGCGTCTCATTCTTTTATAATAAAACCAATCCGGATACTTTTCGAACGCACCATGTATGCATTTCTATTGGAACGCTTCCTATAGATAAAAAAGTAAAATGATGTCTATGTCCTTTACACTTCTGCATAGTAAAGAGGAGATCAATATTTCATTTCTCCTTCATTATTTTTTATTTCTGCTCAAAAATATGTATCTCTACTAGACGGTGTGCTATAGATAAAAAAGTAAAATTATGTATTTCTTACTATGCTTTTTACACTTCTGCTTATGAAGCTAGAAATAGTTATTTGATTTCTGCTGGTCTTATTTTCATTTCCCATAGAAAATATCCATTTCTGCTAGATATTTTCCTTAGGACGAAAAAGTAAAACGATGAACTTCTCACTATGTGTGTTAGACTTCTGCTTATGATGGTGAAAATGTATATTTGATTTCTGCTAGAATTAGGTTCATTTCTCATAGAAAATAACCATTTCTGCTAGGTACGATCCTTAGGATAAAAATGATAGGATTGGTTTCTTTGGTTGTTTTAAGGAAGCATTTCTTCTTGACTTTGTGGGGGTAAACTGTTTCTGCTGAAAATGGAACAATTTCACGATTTTGAGAGATGTTGTCCAGCCCGCTTTTATATTATAAAATAAATTCATATTTTTCTCTATTTAGGTATACACTCATACTTTATACAAAAGTTTTATCTAAAAGACAATTGAATTTATTTTTTTATTTAGGCGTATCCCAATAATCCAGTTAAAGTTAGATTCAATTCAACTATATAAATCAAGTACTTTTTCATTCTGATATTTATCAATATCCAATTAAATGGTAGGTTCTTTACTATTATAAAAAAAATTGGTGTTTTTATCTAGTTAAGTATTTGTGAATAATCAATTCAATGGAGAATTCAATTTTACAAATATGAATTAATTAATTTGTTAGCTATGGATTATATGAACATTAAACACCAACTATGTATTACTGCGTCGATGGATAAAGGTATGTGTGTTTCAATTCTACTCGCGGTAGATTTGAGACAGTGTACTAATGATAAAGTTTAAGAATTGCCTATGAGAAAAAATACAAAACGAACAAATTAGATCGAGAGGCTCAAAATCGATTAAAATCATATAACTTTAGTCAATAATTTAAGCAGTCATACTCACAGCAAAATTATATGTTAATCGATTATTTTAATTTTTATTATTGTAACCGGTTTTTCAACATATTCTGTACCGATTGTAAACAAAATAATTGAATTAATCCATTAAAATTTCATTTGTCTATGATTATTAGCGCTTAAATTATTGATTAAAATCGTATAATTAAAATCGGCTTTTGAAATTAGCTTTTGAAATTAGCTTTTTCACATGGGTAAGAATAGAAATAAGGCAAGAGTTAAATGTAGAAATAATGATTAAGGTTAGAAATAAGGTCTGAGGATAGGAATAAATGGTTAAGAGATAGAAATAATGGCTAAAGGTAAAAAAAGAAGCATTGAGGATAGAGATGATGAGTTACATATAGAAGTAATCAGCAGCACTATATTAAGTGTGCTGAATGAACTGCTTTTTACTAACTTAGAACCCTTTTTACTAGGTGAAAAAGAGGTTGGAGATGAAACGAGATAATGCTAACACGCTAAAATACCTAGAAAAGCATTTAGAGAAGAATTAAGGAGATATTGAGATATCCATTGACAGGATTCAGAAAAGGATATAGAAGATGTTGCAATATACAGAAAAGGATTTACGAAAGGGTTTAGGATATGTTGAAATGACCAAAGAGGATTTACGGAAGGGTTTAGGAGATGTTGAGATACTCAGAAAGGCTTTAGGAAAGAGTGTAGAAGATTTTCAATTACCCTAAAAATGATTTAGAAATAGGTTTGGGAAACTCTTTCATAACATTTATAAGCATTTTCTAAACTCTGTTTGGGTATCTGAACTTCTTCTAAACTCCTTCATAAATCCTTTCTTGACTTATCAACACTCCACAAACGCTTTCAGAAATCCTTTCGGGGGATAACAGTATTTCAGAGAACCTTTCACAAGTTCATTCAGGATAAAACAATATCTTCTAAACCCTTTTATAAACCCTTCTTTCGTATAACAAAATCTCCCAAACACTTTCATAAACCATTTCTGGATATAACAGTGTCTTCGAAACTCTTTTATGAGCCCTTTCAGAGTATAAAAATATCTCTCAAACTCTTTCATGAACCTTTTCAGAGTATAACAACATCTCCCAAACACTTCCATAAACCCTTTTCTGGTATAACAATGTCTTCAAAACCCTTTCATGAACCTATTCAGGGTTTAACAACATCTCCCAAATTCTTTTATAAACCATTTCATAGTATAACAACATCTCCCAAATACTTTCATAAACCCTTCTTGGATACAGTAATGTCTCCCAAATGCTTTTATAAACTCTTAACAGGAGTTGGTGAAAGGTATATGATTTCGAAAAATCTTTCAAAAATCCTCTTAAGGGTTTATAAAAGTGCAGCATATAATAATATCTTTTAGAGTTCATATAATTAAAATACCCTTTCATATACTTTTAGGATGAGTTTATGAAGGGTTATGTGTTTTTGAGAAACCCTTTCATAAACCCTTCTTTTGGTTTATAACTTGGTATATCATTGTAATAAACCTTTTTAAGGGTTTATGAAAGTCAAATATCGTTTCATAAATCCTTACAGGATTACATGGAAGTGTTTATGAATGTCAACTACTCTTTTATAAACCCATACAAAAGTATATGAAAGTATTTATTAAAATCAAATATCCATTCATAAATCCTTATAAATGGGTTTATAAATATTTTAATATACGGTAAAAAGGGTTTATTATACGTTGCACTTTTATAAACCCTTTAAGAACAAGGTAGCGCTCATCCTACGGATTCGCTGACCCTTTTCTGAGAGAAACTTTAGTGTGATTATTATTCAAAATAATTTTCATTTGGATTATCTTATATTTCAATCCCTTTGATTGCATGAAAGCTACGAAAAGAACACCCACTCTAGAGATGATAGTTTTATAGAAATTTCCATATATCTATTCATATATAAATGACAAGCAAACCTCACGTTTGAGTCTTTGTCTTCGATTGATTTTGATCAAGTCTAGTACAGATATCTGACTATATTGAGGGATTTGGACGTCATATTTTCTAATCCTAAATTCTGTCTTGTTTCAACAAAACAGAGAGATAAATATTTATGCCTTTTTAGGCGCAATATTTATCACTATACGACTGTTTCTATAAAAGGAAATTAGATACAGTTCAGATGTTTCGGTTTGTTTATCAAGTTCAATAGCGTGACCAGGAGGCGATCACTCCAAACCACAATTCCATGAAAATTTTTTTTTTCCAATCTAGAGAATTCCGGCCAACTTTTAAAGTTTTAGGACGACACGACTACATATCTATTTCTGCTTACACCACACTAAGCAACTAACACTATGTTAGTATTCAAGATTCCTTTACTGGATATGCTCTGTTACATAAAATGTCGAATAAAGAATTATTTTTCCTAAAGAATCGAGTTTCTTGAGAATCTATTAAGGTACCTAAAATTTCACTTATTACACTTATGCTAAACTTTTTCAATCAACGACTAATCGTTCGTGGGCCACTCACGACTAGCCGTTTCCATATTTAACACCGCTACATCCTTTAATATTAGTTTAGGCTTCAACTGAATAGATGCATCTCGTTTGAATTCCTCTCAAAAGCGTACTGAACATTTGTTAATACACTCACTAAGAAACAAGTAACGCTCGTCTGAAGACTCGCTCAGCTCTTTCTTGTAGAAATCGTGTTTTGTAAATTACCGTCAAGCTATTCATTTATAAAATTTTAAAAAATCGAAGTCAGATTCAAGTTCCTGGACATTAACAGCCGTTGATCAAACTTCATAAAAAACAAATGCTTTTTGTTAAAAATTTGTTGTTTGTTTAAAAAATTGATCGTCAAAAAATTTTTATGCAACTGATTTCAGATTTGAATCTCTCGTCCTTGATTACCGTTCGGTCAACCCTTATAAAAAAAATTTCTTCTGCAAAAAAAGTGATCCTTTGTGTAAAAAAATGAATCCGAAAAAAATTTCGAAAAACTAACTTCAGATTCGGATTCCTCGACCCCGATTACCCTTCGGTCAACCCTTATAAAGAAAATTTTTTTTGCAAAAAAAATGGTCCTTTGCCTAAAAAAAATTTTAAAAAACTAACATCAGATTCGAGTTCCTCGACCCCGATTACTCTAGAGTCGGCTGTTTTTCAATCAAAGTATAAAGAATTGTGAAAGATAAAATTTTGCTGCAATCTGATTGGATTAGACAAGCAAACTAACAAACTAACAAACTAACAAACGAACAAACGAACAAACGAACAAACGAACAAACAAACTTTAAGCACTTTTAGCCACCGGATTAAACGGTGTATAACCCTTTCTTTCAGAAAAGGGAATTTATTATTGTACAGTTTTTTTTTACAGTGTACATCTATACCAACTTATGAAAAACTTATATTTAATAGTCAAACAACAGCTGATGTTGGTATTAGAGAAGCTTTAACTGACTTTTTTTATGCAAAATCCTTTGTAATCATTTTTGCTTATTATATCTGTCTCATAATATATTTGTTTCTTTTTTATAAATTATTCATCAGATTCTTATGTTATATCTTGGTTTTTTTCTCTTGAATTGTTTATGAATAAAATCTTACCAGATAGATCATTGTAGAATTCAATATGAACTTTTCTTTAAAAAGATAAGCTGAACTGTTACAAGAATATATTGTCCATCCAAAAAAAGAATGGTATGTGAGTAGTTTTTGAATAACTTTTGGACGATGAAAGTTGGAGAGCTGCGGTTTTCAGCATTGAAAAGAGGAGATGAAGACGAATCGAACTGTGCGATTATCATACGTAACGCCGAAAGTAAAAATGTCGAAATAAATATACCAAAGTTAAAAATGTCGAACATAAAGATGCCGAAAATAAAAATGTCGAACGGTTACAATATCGAAGACAAAATGTCGAAAATAAAAATGTCGAAGACAAAAATATCGAAATTAAAAATGTCGAAGACGAAAAAATATCGATGGCAACAATGTCAAAAATAAAAAAATCAAGAGTAAGATGCGAAATCATAAATAAAAATACAAGAAAGAATGTTTCATTGCTTGAAATTGGAGAGGTTAGGCAGAGAATGGAATTATTAAAATCATCTGAAGGGAGATGACACTAGCAGTTAATAAGTATAATTCAGTAAATGAAGTCTACTTGTAATCAATATTATTGGTTGGTTATGTAATTGGTCATGTGCTTGGACGCAAACGAATAAAAAAAATAACACGTACACATTTAGTCCAACACATTATTCATAACTGAAATAGATAAAATCGATTATGGATACAACAACACAGTCATCTGACAAGGAAAATATCAATGTTACTTTTGTTACATCGAATAAAGGCCAATTGTTGCTGGTACTGAACGGATATTTATACAAGTGTAATAAAAAAACCAAAAATAAAAAATACTGGATATGCATTAGTAATGGATGTAAAATATACGTTCATACAGATTTAAATGATATGTACCAGTATGGTGGTAAAACTGAACATAATCATGAAGCAAATCCTGAAATGATTATAGTTAGACAAGTACGTCACAACATTAAAGAGCGTGCTCTTAAAGAAGTAATACCAATCGCAATGATTTACGAACAAGCACTTTCTAAAGCTTCAACAAATCCGACTTCTCTAGCTATTTTACCAACGAGTGAAGAAATGTGTACGTTGTTAAGATTTACTGTTTGATTGAAATTTCTTTTTCTTTTTCTCTAGATCCATCTATACTCAGAATTCGACAAAAAATAATACCTGTATTACCACAATCATATTTCTTCGATATACCAGATGAATATAAAACAACGATTGATGGACAACGGTTTTTATTGGCCGATGAATCACTTATACGACGTGAACGCCTCCTAATATTTTCTAGTGATCGTCAACTTGATTTATTATTTCAATCTTCAGTGGTTTACATGGACGGCACTTTTGCTAAAAGTCCACCACAATTTAAGCAAATCTACATCATTCATGGTGTTTTTATCGATATTTGTAAGTGATTGTGTTCTTATTATAAACAACTGTTTTTTTTTTGTTCAAGGCTTACCTTGTGTTTTTTGTTTGGTGATGAATAAAAAAGCAGTGACATATCGACATATTTTGAATGAACTTAAACAAATAGCAATGAATCGTGGTAAAATATTTTCACCAACAATGATTATGAGTGATTTTGAATCAGGTATTATACCAGTAGTAAAATCAGAAGTGAATAATGAATATTTGATTGAACAAGAATTTTCCTTGTTGTTCAATTTGTTTATTTTTAGTTTCCTACATCAAAACACAGTGCGTGTTTTTTTCATTTTTGCCAGGCAATATATCGTCATATACAACACCTGGGAATGCAAAACGATTATTCAACAAATGATACTTTAAGATTATTATGCAGGAAGATGATGGCATTAGCACTCATGCCTCGCGATCAGGTGGCAAACAGTTTCAATGAAATTCAAGCTGATGCTTACCAGTTACCTGGTCGTCCAATGACAGATTTATTGATATATTTTGAACAAAATTGGCTAAATGATATTGGTCTATGGAACTTGTTCGCATCCGATATAAGAACAAATAATGTTTGTGAAGGTAAGAATGATAAATAAAATTAAAAAATTATTTTCTTTCTTTCCGAAGGATATCACAATAGGATCAGGAGTCGTATCTATCGTAACCATCCAAACATCTGGTCCTTCATCAAGTTTATGCAAGATGAGGAGAAGAGAGCACAATGTATTACTACACAATGGTTAGGTGGTGCAACAAAAAGAAAAAATATTCGAACAATAAGTGCACAACGTCGCATTGATAGTCTTTATAATCGATATGATAACAATCTTATCAGTGTGTCCAATCTTCTTCTTGGCTTATTTTATGTTGTTGCAAACAAAAAAAGCTAAATAAGAATGTATTTGTAAAATACTTGTTGATTTATCAAGTTATTTATGCCTTTTATTGTTCTACAATTTTTTTCTTTCCAAGTGTATTTTTTACATTTTTTCCTCCAGAACATGGTTATAATATTTCTAAAATTAAATTAAAACATTTTACTCAACAACATGACAACAATACTTTTTTTGGTATTTTTATATGCCATCTTTGGACACTTTCCACTTTCGACAATTTTCTCTTTCGACATTTCAAACTTCGATATTTCAACATTTCGACATTTCGACATTTATCTTTCGGTATTTTTATGTTCGACATTTTTATTTTCGGCATTTGTCCAGTTTTTTTTCGACATTTTCTCCTTTCGACATTTTTATTTTTCGACGAAATTCAGGTTTACCAACTGTGCATTATTAAAATAATTTTGCATACTCTTCTCAAAGACTTTAATCGACATTTTTGAAAAAGAACATTGTGTAAGGTGACTGATGTGATTTTTCAATAATTTTCTATGCAATTGAACGGCTAGCAGAAGATCTACAAACTATATGTAAAGCCAAGACTTTTAGGTCTATTCAATCAAAAGTTATAAGTATCCTAGTGGAAATTCTTAGCAGTTTTTTGTATTAATTTCTGTAAAAAAAGTCACTTTTTCTGTTTTTCTCATAAAATAGAAATTCAAGTTTTCGGCAATATTTTTCGAAAATTGTTTAAAAAAAAATTTTGAGAGGTTTCCTAAAAACACCTGTACTATACGAATTGATGCATCTTCATCTCTTCTTTACAATGGTGAAAATCACAGCTCTCTAGCTTTCATCGTTCAAAAGTTATTCAAAAAATATTCACATACCATTCTTTTTTTGGATAGACAATAGTTCAATGTATCTTATATTTTTGATAATATATTCTACAATACTTAAAAAGAATATACGCATAGAACAGTAACATCTCTCAATGAACTAATAATTGTTCTTACTAGCAGCGGCGCCAAACTACTAGTACCCCTCTTGCTTTGGGCGGGCAGTGGAAGGTGGCGCCACCTATATGCAGATCATATTTTGAATAAAACACAGTGTCAATAGGGTAGCAACACCGTCTATTGCTCTCTCTAGAACAACAGAGAAGCGGGTGTTCTATTTCCACTCCTAGCCACTCTAATAGTCTCACACATCCTCCAAAATTTGACGTGTGTATAGGTGGCGCCATCTCTCACTGTCCACCCAAAACAAGAGGGCGCTAGTAGTCTGGCGCTGCCACTAGTTATTACGTATTTCGCTCCATGATAGGGGTGAAACACCTACTCCTATTGGTAATTTAGTTGTTTAGTGTGAACGTGTGTTAATTTAAAGCAAGAATAAACCAGCTTTATTTCTGTAGTGTGTTTTCGGCCTAATATATCAACTCAATAACGCATGCCATCTTTCTTATTTTTGGAAAATCATTAATGAAATAAGTCAGCCAATCAGATTTTTATTCTTCTACAACTGTTTCATGCGTATGAATCAATCAATTCAATAAAAGAATGAAACTAATAAAATTTAGCTTCTCCTATTGTCTCAATTTCGGTAATCAATAGAATTTTTTTCCAATTCATCTGTATAATATAGAGGCCAATGTTGTCTTTTTTTCCTTGCAAAACGATTGACTGATTATTTCCAGGCAATAATCGATGTTGCTTTATACAAATGTAGCTTGTTGGAGAGTAATTAGTATTTTTCTCAGTCCTGGCTCGATCAAAATTAATAAATGACGTATAAAATCGATAGTTCTCATTGAGATCTATTTGGTAGCATCATTATTTCTGAAAAAATTAATTTAAAAAGTATTGTGCATCGAAGAGAATGAAATTTGAATATTGATGGAGTGGTATTCCGCTGTTGTACAGAACAATGAAAGATCTACGAGGAAAAATAACATGTGAAATTGATAGAGCGCATCGAGATCTATCTAGAACCAGCATTGGTCGTATTAAAATCGCTGTCATAGCGAATTATATACGAGATTAATTAGATTTGGGAGAATTCCCGGAGGAGGGGGAGAGTATTTGACCATTTTTGGGGGTCAAGGAAGGGTCTAGGAAGAAAAAGAATGTATAGAATCGATAGAGCACATCGAGATATATCTGGAACGAGCATTGGTTGTATTAGAATCGATTTCAGAGCGAATGGTAGGAGATTTTACAGAGTTTTAAGGAATTCTGTGGGGAGGGGAGTATTTGGCCATTTTTAGGGCCAATGATGAGTCTTGGAGGGAAAATAATATGTCGAATTGAAAGAGCGCGTCGAAATGCATCTGGAACAAGTGTTGGTTATATTATAATTGCTTTCAAAGCGAATCGTAGGCGGTATTACAAACTTATAGGGTTCTTTTCAGGTGAATTTTGTATGTTTTTTTTTGCATTTTTCTGGCTTAGGAAGGTTTAAAGACAAAAAGTGAAGCTTGAACTGGTAGAGCTCGTTGAGATGCATACGGAACCAGTGTTGATAACGTTGGAATCGCTCGTGGAGTGAATCGTAGCCGGAAATACTTGAATCCTAGATTGAGATATTCTACGTCAACAAGAGAAAGAAAAGAATAGCGGAGCATCAGTAACCTGATAGTATGAAATGAATTAAGGGATTCTTTATGGTAGGGGAGTATCTCCTGTCATAACATCAACAGCAAAACAAATACAAGTTGCCAAAAATGCAGCTGCAGTTGATATCATCAACGAGAATTTCAATGTTTGTAATGTTAGACAAATAGATATATCAACAACTAAAGTAATCATCAAACGAAAACGTACTAAATTCGATAATATTTTATTTATTCATTGTAAATATGAAGTACGATCCAAAGATTTAGCACGAGAAATCTATACAATTCATGATAATTTTTTCAAGGATTTGGCCAATACAAGTATTCCATTAGCTGTTAGTTACAGAAATAACCCATATACAGAATTTGAACTCTCAAAAAAACATCCATCAGCATCATTATTGAAAGATCCATTGAAACAGAATAATGACGAATCGTATCTATCTTTATTGTATCATATAGAAGGTTTTTTTTCTTTTTTTCTTTTCTATATTAGAATCAAAACTAAATGAACCACAACGGATTATTTCATGATCATTTGTGAAATATCAACTATCTACTAGAATGTTTCCTTCAATGTTAAAAAAGGAATAAACAAACATTCACCATTCCTTCTTTTTGCTTTCATCTATTATTCATTTGTTTATTCTTATTAGTTTTTTGTTTGTTTGATTATGATATTGTTGTCTATTTATCGTATCTATCTTATTCAAATTCAGTTTCTATTATTTCTATTTCAAATATTTTTCACCCACGTTGCGGCAATCATGAATATGAACAAAGATGAACAACCACAAGAAACTAAAAAATAAAAATTATCAACATACACAACGTTTCACTAAGAAATATTATCGACAAGATATACAGTCGAAAAAAAATTACCAAATAAAAGAAACAAACAATATAAACAGTCTCATACAAAATAAATCGATACGATAGAAACGTCATCAACGTCTTCATTGTCATTTTTTATGAAAAAGAAATGTTTTCCTTTGGAAATTGATTCAAATATGGATCCAACTGTTTTTTTATTGAACTATTTCGTACTATCCAGTATGGCTTTTAAAGAAATGTTATTAATAACACTCTCAATCAATAAGAAAATAAATACACTCACACAAATATTAAATAATGAAGAAATATAAATCTTTACTCGTCAATTAAGCCGCCATGATTGAGTAGTTACGTTACTTGACACGCAGCCACAAGCTATTGCGTTCAAACCTCAATAACATCATCCATGAAATGACCTTGGACAAGTCACTAATGGCCAAGTTGTCTCAAATGATTCATTTCACATGAATCATTCGTGTTGACTATACCTTTAGTCAGTATGTTGGACGGAAGAAGATGCAGATACCGCCGTCTGTAAAAAGAAAAGGCGATAGAACCCGGCTGCATGTAGAAAACTAGTAATAATAATCGCGGCCGGCCGAAATGGGCGATAAGCCTATAGAGCATTATTATTATTGTGCTCGTCAATTAGTGCAACTGATAAACAAAATAAATTACTCAAAATTGCAAGTCGAACAATGGACATATTCTTATCATGTTGGTACAACAGGAGGAATTTGGAGTGGACAACTCTCGAAAGTAATGGCTGCCATTAATTCAATGTGTTAGACATATGGTCGTTCGAAAATAATCATTGAACAACGTTAACAAAATATCAACAAGAATTAAAACAAATTGAACATGAACTTAATGAGCATCTAAACCAACACCTGTCAATACTGATACAAATCAACAACTCATTGATTTGATTAATGATCTCGCACAAAAGGATAAATATCAATTCCGTATGGAACTTAAACGACGCAGATAGATGCTCCATTCAGATGCCAAAGTACATCAGTATGCTCATGCTTTTTATAATTTAAAACCAACACCAATTGCAGCTGTTAAAATATCATCTTTTTTTTAATTTCATTTACTTAATGTTATTTAGACTAATTCAGCGATAATAATTTAGCAAGTAACTAATGAAGAACAAAAGCTCAGATCAGAAATAGCTCTATTTAAACTATGATTCACTAATATATATACACAACAACGAAGACAACAACAAAACGATGTAAATGTACTTTTCAAGAGCTAACATTACAAAAAGTACCTCTTATTTTGACTCAAATCATATTTGACCTACAATCAATATGAAACATCAGTTCATATATGACCACTGAAAATTCAACTGAAACATTTATCAAAAACTTAGCAACTAAAACATTAATAATAGCACAAGAAATCACAGATGATCTTGCATAAAAAATTCTTCATAAAAAAGATAAATTACTTAATCTACAATCAAACAACAAAGATATTTCGAGCATTAACAAAATTAACGAAATCATGCAAATTCGTCAGAACAACATGATACAACATATTCAATATCATACAAAACAGAGAATCTCTATCCTATTTTGTCATGGCAACGATACGGCTGATAAGAATTAAGTATTGTCCCATAACATTGTGTTCTATTTATTTCATTTTCCTTATTCATCTTTATAGATAGCAGTCTACCCATTCCATTTCTACCTATAGGTTAACCCTCCACCCTATTTATATTTACTCTTTCCCAACTAATTTTAACAGTCCATACATTTTTTTTCTTTTTGTTTTTATTGTCACTATTCTATCTGTGTGCTTATTACAACTCCGTTATTTGATTTAGTTCATATTTTACAATAAAATTCATCTACAACCAAATAAATAGGATTGTTTCAATAACATCGAAATATTTAGTTATTGTGGTAGCTATACTCACCCTACCCTCACCTTTGACTCTGTATCTACTCAACAGTGATATCAATCGTCTTGTCGACATCAAAAACACAATCTAATTTAAAGGATGAGAGAGTATCAGTTAATGAAGGCGGTCAAAAAAAAATAGTCGGTTGTTATAATTGCGATAGTTCAACTTTTATGCTTTTTTGAGAAATAAAATCAAAAATAAAAGAATCATAGAACTAACTAAAGCCAACACTGGTAGAAAAATAGTTTGAATCGAAGGTATGCTTGGGCATGATATAAAATATTTTTGTTTGGAAACTGGTGAAGTTGACCATTCTTGACGCTTTGTTCAAATGCTAAAAAAATGTACATTCATGATTTAATGAAGGTTTTCGCTAGAAGTAATGTGCTATGTGTTCGAAATTCGTTACTGAGTCTATATGTCTTGTTTTCATAAAGTTGTGACCGATACAACTGTTTTTGTAAAATACTGTTTTTCAAAGGCTATTTTGCAAAAAATTAAATAATTCCTTTAATGACACTTATGAATTATAAAATAATTCTAATATAATACAATTTCTCTTAATTGGCATAAAAATTTATGCTGAATTTCTTCCCAGTTTTAGGATGAGCGTGAAGACGAAAGTGAACACATCGAGAATATCTCCTGACTGAGGATAACAATTACGAAAACACATCTATAAAGTGAAATTCTGGTAAACTGATAGATCCAATTAGAGCTTACAAGGAATCATTTTCAACTGTGAAATCACTTTTGGATTCGAACTTTGTGTAAGGTAAAACTCACGAGAGAACATATCCAGGTGTTAAATCGCTTTTGAATCGAGCATATGCCAAAACGATAGACCTTAGTATGTTATTAAATACCCTATAAGGATTTGATATTCCAGACCTCCTGAGTAGAGATATACGATCATTACTATACTAATTTTCAATATAAGTGTACCCATAAAATCTCGACAAATCGATCTGGTGATAATGTTCAAATCTACTAAAGTTTCCAGAGTTTGTAGAACTCTTCTTGCTAATCATTTTCGTAACAAGATTTTTAGATTTAGAGCATGTTTTCGTAGAAATACAGCCCATGTCATCAAAATCGCCTTGTTTTGGACGATTACTCGCGATTTTGCAAAATATGGATGATTAATCGCGATTTTGATCAAAAATCGCGATTTAATCACGATTTCTCGCCGATTTTTTTGAGCTTCAACAATCAACCGCGATTAATCGACGATTTTTTGAATTTTGGCAAGGAATCGCGATTAATCGACAATTTTTTTGAGCTTTGACAATGAGTCGCGATTAATCGACGATTTTTTTTCAGCTTTGACAATGAATCGCGATTAATCGACCATTTTATAAAATAATGACGTTAAACCTTGATTTCGAGAAACAAATCACCAATTAATCTCGATTAATCGGCGACTTTTTATATTCCTGCTAAGTTGTGACTAAATAACAGACTTAGTGAATTTAATATTTTTTAATTCAGAAAAGGGTAAACAGCAATTCTAAAGGAAGCATTTACGATCAAAATCAGTAACTCTGTTGTGTGAAAAATGATTATTCATAAAATAAATTTCTACTATTGATGTGATTACTTTCGTGTCGCTCTCATATCAGGAGACATTCATGAATATCGAAATAAAAAAAGACATAAGATACATATAATGCAGCTAGATGAAAATAGATATTGAGAGGTGAAACATATGCACCAGATTATTGTCAGACTTAAGTGGATTGACATCAATAAATATGCTAAGATCGAATATAAAGGCTTCTATATGGTTAGGTGAAAGACCCTCAGATAATAGGTACGAGAGATTAGAGCAGTACCATCGTCTTAGCTATGGGATTTCATTATTTAACACTATCTCTAATATTTCTCTATTAAAATTGAAAAACGAATGCAGAGCATCTCTATTAGTGTTAACAAAGTCATTAGACATTTTCGCAATTGTATTAAGTTAGCATCGGCATTATGCAAACAAATACTGTTCCTAACAACACAACACTACACTTGTTGTATTTTTGAACATTTGTCCTTACGAGGGAACCTTTCCAACTGATACACTCTGTTTGTGCTCATATTTTTCCTATAGGTAGGACTCAAAGTGTAGATAAAAGCTCTAAAAGGGTTCGTCCCCATAACCTGTTGTTGTTGAGATATTGTGTCTTTAAGATATTAGAATAACTCACTGCTGAGGTCCCCTCAGGGCCATCAAAAAAACTTATTTTCGAATTTTGACTTGAAATTTTGTAAAGAGAGAGGTTTCAACAAGAGTCGTTTATTGTGAAAATTTCAGCTTTGTTGAATGCTCTTAACCGGAAATAAGAACACTAGACCTTGCTTATGCAAGTGACATTAGGTTACCATAGTCGTATTCTAGCATAAGAACAAGGAATAGGTCTGAAACTTTTACAGTAAACGACTCTCATTGGGGCCTCTCTCTTTACAAAATTTCAAGTCAAAATTCGAAAATAAGTTTTTTTGATGGCCCTGAGGGGGACCATGGCAGTGAGTTATTCTAATAACCTAAAGACACAATATCTCAACAACAACAGGTTATGGGGACGAACCCTTTTAGAGCTTTTATCTACACTTTGAGTCCTACCTATAGGAAAAATATGAGCTCAAACAGAGTGTATCAGTTGGAAAGGTTCCCTCGTTAGTGTCACAACAATTTTGTTCTCTTTGCACATTATAACTCTACTTATATACCCAAATAAAGCTTACATAAGTAAGATAAATGTTTATTGTGCTAATGCTAACTTCATACGAATGCTAAAGCATTAAATCTTTTTTGAAACTTACTGAAGAATGTGAAATTATTTTTTTTGAGCAAACACAAAAGTTTTAACATTTTTTAAAACTTTTCTGCTGAGCATATAAGCCGAGGTTAGACACTGTTTTATTGAGTTGGATATAGGTATAAACGCTAACCGCTAGTAATAGGTGATTCAGGATCGATATAAGAATTCACACTTTGTTAGCAATGAAGAGATATGGGTATTCGAATATGAAGCATAACTACGATAGGAAAGGCACAGTTATGAAGGGTTAGACACAGGTATTAAGTCAGATATAGTTGCAAGTGGTAAGATACTAATATAATAACTTCAATATACAAATAAAAGTTTCATTATAGTATAAGCATAAGAGTAACGAGTCAGTAATAGTTATAAAGGGTTGTATATACTCCTGAGAGTTATATGTAGAAATAAGGAATCAGATATAGAAATAAAGAGTTAGTGATAGGAAGAAGAGGTTAAGTATAGAAATAGGGAGGTAGATATAGAATTATGGGTTTAAGAATAGAAATCGGCGGGTACATATAGAATTAAGGATAGGGATAGGGGTAGATATAGAATGAAGGGATTTAGGATAAAAATAAGTAAGGGATATAAATAAGGGAATAGAATTAAGAGGTTAAGGACAGAAATAAGAGATTAGATATGAAATTAAGGATAGAAATAAAACGCTTATCAATTCAAGGCAAATCGCGATTTAACCGTGCATTGATCGCGATTTTGTTGCAAAATCCGACAAAAAAATCAATAAAAATCATCATTTTGGACGATTTTATCGCGATTAACCGCACGATTTATCGGCCGAGGTATCGTGATAAAATCGTCGATTTTTGCCCGATTTTGATGACATGGGAGATCAAATACCAAAAAATGCATTATATTGTATTATTTTGCAAAAAATAAAAGTTACAGTTTTTTATAAAAAGGTAATAGTTCATCACTAACCATTCGAATCTTTAAATTAATTACACATTCAGATTCCTCGTGAAAAGCTGCTTCAGAATTCTTAAAGAGTTGGATATTATCGTATGGGTTAGGTCACCAATGGAGTTTAGCTCGATTTTATCATTCAATTTTGAATACACTTATCTTCGCTAGCGTATTATGTAGTCAGCACGTAGATCGTATACAAATACACTCTAAAAAAAGTAGGACCTTTACCGGACCCTCAAAAAAGGTTCGGTACATGTGAAAAAGATTGGAAATATGTTGAAAGTTTGAAAAAACGAATAAAAAAATCTACAAAACCTTTAAAGGATCTTCCCCTGGATACACGAGAAGATCCTTTTTGTCTCGAAACCTTTTTAAGTTTCGTAGAGCAAAAAAATGGAGTTGAAGGCATATATGAAACCTTCAAAGTTTCGTATTTAACCTTATGGTTTCGCACTGGGTTTTGTATAAAACCATTATATTTAATACGAAACTTTGAAGGTTTTGTATGTGCCTACAAATCCATTTTTTTGCTCTACGAAACTTAAAAAGGTTTCGAGACAAAAAGGATCTTCCTGTGTATCCAGGGGAAGATCCTTTAAAGGTTTTGTAGATTTTTTTATTCGTTTTTTCAGATTTTCAACATATTTCCAATCTTTTTCACATGTACCGAACTTTTTTTTATTGTATATGAAATTTTTCAGCTCATAAATATATGGTGCAGTTTCTCACGAGGAATCTGAATGTATAATTAATTTAAAGATTCGAATGGTTAGTGATGAACTATTACCTTTTTTTAAAAAACTATAACTTTTATTTTTTGCAAAATAATACAATATAATGCATTTTTTGGTATTTGATCTGTATTTCTACGAAAACATGCTCTAAATCTAAAAATCTTGTTACGAAAATGATTAGCAAGAAGAGTTCTACAAACTCTGGAAACTTTAGTAGATTTGAGCATTATCACCAGATCGATTTGTCGAGATTTTATGGGTACACTTATATTGAATATTAGTATAGTAATGATCGTATATCTCTACTCAGGAGGTCTGGAATATCAAATCCTTATAGGGTATTTAATAACACACTAAGGTCTATCGTTTTGGTATATGCTCGATTCAAAAGTGATTTAACACCTGGATATGTTCTCTCGTCAATGATGTATGAATACTCTTAAAAGGATGACGAGCTTCGACCTTTCTTTCAAGAGGTATACACATTTTACTAGAATTTTATCTTCTGCACAGCATATACTAAGAACTTGAATGATGGTATTTTGGCCAGTAGTTTCGCTCATAAATAGCTCTATTTAGAGATAGAGTATCTGAATATGTCAGCTCAAAAGAATGTGTCCTTCTTCAGATATAAAAGTCCCAAAAAAAAAACTCAATTTCACAAAGAATGCTAAGATTTCTGTTTTTTGAGACTTTGATATTTCAGAAAGGACACATTCTTTTGAGCTGACTTGTTCAGATATTCTGTCCCTAAATAGACTTATGTGTGAGCGAAATTGCAGACCAAAATACCACCATTCATGTTGTTAGTATATACTGTGCAGAAACTAAAATTCTACCAAAATGTGTATATCTCGTGAAAGAAAGGTCGAAGCTCGTCATCTTTGTGAGAGTATTCATACATCACTGAGATTTACCTTACACAGAGTTCGAATCCAAAAGTGATTTCACAGTTGAAAACATTCCCCCGTTAGTAGAATGTAGCATAATTGGAGGTCCACGAAATATTAACATTATTCTAGTTTACTTTTCTTTGTATGATACTTAGGCGTTTATTTTCTTTGATTGTTTTAGATTTTATGCCGTATCCCCTTACTCTCACACTTATCGCTCATTGTTATACTTCCTATTCTTTCACTTGTTTAAGATTTATGAGCGTAGAAAAATAAAACAGGATAAATTTAATTTCTCCTGAACCTATAGAATAAACAGTTAGTAAGAATGTCTATTATGTCTATGGTCAGTCGTTTCTAACGTGTCTGTCACATTTGTGATGTGTCATTGTTGAAAATATCTAACAGTTCTAGGAAGGGAGATTGCAGTTGAGCCCAAAATTTCTATTCTATATTTCAACACTTATTCTGGATTGTGTCTCACAAAATATAGAAATTTCGAATTATTTTATAAATCATTTC
Organism: Macrotrachela quadricornifera; assembly: GCA_022393335.1. NCBI lineage: Eukaryota > Metazoa > Rotifera > Eurotatoria > Philodinida > Philodinidae > Macrotrachela > Macrotrachela quadricornifera. Next base: position 201 of record JAJEKB010016749.1, on the reverse strand, counting down.
ATCATTAACTACTGATAAATGATTTTACTGCAAAGGGTGTTCCAGAAGTTCTGAAGCCTTTTTAAAATCTCTCTTTCTCGCTATCTACAAAAGCAAATTCGTTGAAACTTTGATAGATTGTTGTGCTTGTATAGTGCTACATAACTACAAAGTTTGAGGTGTAGAGGTTTAAAGACAAATGAGAAACGGGAATAACACTGA
>JAJEKB010016746.1:11298-27910 GCA_022393335.1 Macrotrachela quadricornifera | reverse complement strand
CAGAATGGATGTCGTTGGATGCAGTTTTGTGTGCTGATTCCGAATATGATACAGATTTTGCCTTAAGGCTACATTTTGTTTGGTCATAGTACGAAAATACCGGTCCATTTTTGTGACTTTTGCTTTCTGATCCCAGTATTTCAACTATTTGAGCACTTTCCACATACTTTTTCTTGTTTTACAAGTCATATTCTAAAAGAGAATGAAAAACTGTATCGAACTATGTACGTTATTCATTGGATAAAATTTTAGTTATCCTGCTAAATGAAGTTTAGGGAGCCCAAAACCTGGGTTTTTGCCGCTCTATCTAATATTTGACCCGAAAATTATATGAAACTGACCTTGAAACAATTTTTTTTTAATTGACCTAATTTGAAATGAATTTTGACGCATAAGTAAGTGCATTTTAGATGTTCTAATAGCATTACTAGGCCCCCTGAAAACGGTAGCTGAAAATGAGCTTCTGTTGACATGCTACAGTTAATCATACTTTTACCTATCAAAACTTCATTTTTTTTTATTTCTAACCTGATATTCAGAATCAGCATGAAATTTCGCATCTGATGATGCTAAACGTAATAAACTTTCGAGACAAAAATTTTTTGATGATCCTGGGGTCCGCTCCAGGTGCTCAGTGAACCGTGAAAAATGAAAATCGTTGTTTTCCAAAAAACATTATCTCATTTTACTCAGAATTTAATGCTGATTCCGAATATGTAATTCTTTTTGAATAATATTGGGGGCGAAAAAATGACCTTACCGCCACTTGTCCTTTTTCAAACACTTTTATGAAGTAGTATTTTATACACTGAAGAAAGGGACCCCCTCGCCAAAAAGTCTTTAAAAATTCTATTAATTTCTACAGATTCTGATGCAGTTTTTCACGAGAAATCAGAATATGCCATTGGTTTCATGATTCGAGTGACAAATGGTGACATATCCTCAACTTTTCGATACTATTCCGACTTTAGTTTTTGCAAAAAATGCAAAACTGGCAAAAATGTAGTAAAAGTATTTCGTCTATGTCTCAATGAAAATAGGGTCAAATTTTTAAAAGTTTACCATCAAAATGATCAGCGCAAAAATCTCTACACATCCTGAAAGTTGCACTAGATTTGGACGAGGTCACTGTATGGTCCTGACGACTTCTGGCGGATTCACCCATATAAAGTTAAAAAAGAAAGCTTGAATTATATGTGAGAAAAAACAAAGAAAAAGAAACACACTTTATAAAAGGTAAAAAATAAATTATAATTTAAATTTGTAAAAATTAAAAAATTATTGTACCTGACTTTTGATAATAAATTGGTAAAAAAAATTCAATTTAATAAGTAAATAACCATACAACATCTACAAATAAAAAAAAGACTTAATTTTAAAAAAAAAGACTTCTTATGAACGTTAAACATGAAGTGTGAATTTTATATAGGAGGAAAAGACAATCGTTTTTTTTCTTTTCTTCACTTTATCCACATTTTACCTTTTTTGTATTCAAGAGACGCTGCCGACACACGAAGTACAGAAAATTCATTGTGTCGACATGTGTCGTTATATGTAATTGCATCGTGTCATTGTGTCGACACATGTGTCGGTAGCGTGTCCTATCAACATGGGCGTCCGAAAAGATATTTCATAGTCATAGAAATTATTTTCATCCTATATCTAGAAGAAATCAATAAAGTAGAATTCCTTTTTTGTTTAACTGAAATGACCAAGGTGAACTGCAAGAGAAAATTAAAAAAATATAGGTCATTATATCAAAGATCATTCATTTATAAAAGATGGAAATTGATAACAAAACCTGTGTATCGCACATCATATTTTTATCTTTTATATAAATAAACAGGTAGAGAACTAACACAGTGATATTTTATTTAATAGATGAAACAACTTCATATGCTCTTGCTTATTTATTTTTCATTTTTTATCGCTTATGGTGATGGTTCAGCTAACGTACATGTTTCTGACTCATTAATTGTTGATGGTGCTGGACGTGTTAGAATTTATCATGGTGTTAATTCTGTGATGATGGGATTTCCATGGTATCAGTCCGATTTACTTGATCCAATAAACGTTGCAAATTTATCGCAATTGGGCATAAATTTTGTTCGACTCGGGTAATGATTTATGAATAAATTCTTTAATTACATATATATATATATATATATATATATATTATTGAATGTATTAGAATGATGTGGTCTGGTGTTGAACCTGAACCACAACAATATAATGTTAGTTACTTAAATATAATGAAACAAATTGTTGAATTACTTAAATTAAATAACATATTTGTTTTACTTGATATGCATCAAGATGTATTATCAAGTCGAACAGGAATTTATGATGGTATACCAGCATGGCTATATGATCGATTTCCTCCACCAGAGCATCCATGTAAGCAAATATATAATGTTATAAAAGAAAAGTTTTGTTTTTTAGTTCCCTGGCCACTTAAAAACATAAGTGGTATAAGTTGGTTTGATCTGTAAGCATAGATAAGACTAAAAGAGAACATAATATATTCTTTTTATTAATAGTTATCTAACAGAAGCATGTTCACATGGATTTCAATGTTTATATGACAATACAGCTGGTGCTATTGAATCACTGGGCAATTTCTGGAAATTGGTAGCTATTACCTTTAAAGAATATTCTAATGTTCTAGGGTAAGCAAGTTGCAATAATAATAAAAATGTAAAAATTCGTTTTATATCTACGGCAAAGAATTGTCACTCTGTGCACAATCATTTCATTTTTCATTTAAAGGTACGAAATAATTAATGAACCTTGGGCTGGGAATTATATCGATAATCCAACGTTACTGCTACCAGGTATTGCTGGTAGTACAAATTTACAACCATTCTATGAAAAAATTGCTAAAGCTATTCGTTCAGTCGATAATGATACACTCATTTTCTACGAACCAGTAACTTGGGGTGGTATGTTCACTTTTGAACAAATCTAAAAAAAATATTTTTTTCCATGATAGTTCGATTAAATGGTAAATATTTTGGTACTGGTTTTACTCATGTACCAGGTGGTGATGATTATCGTAATCGAAGTGTACTTTCTTATCATTATTATTGTATAATTTTATCCCTTATACCTGTTCCAGGCAATAGTACAATACCAATTTTTGATCGAGTTGTTTGTGATGATATTGAGGGACCAGCACTTTTTCGTTCTGTAAAAACTGATCTTGCTCAATTAGGTGGTTCAGCATTTTTAAGTGAATTTGGTGGTTGTGATGATTCACAAACATGTGATGAACAACTTGATTGGGGTTTAGATGCTGCTGACGAATTTTTACAATCATGGGCTTTTTGGGGCGGTGTTCTTGGTCATACAGAAGCAGTTAAACGTTTATCACGTATTTATGCTCGTGCTATTGCTGGTAAACCGCTTACTATGCGATATATAGCTAATCAGCGTTTATTTTATTTATCTTACTATACTGATACAACAATTAAAGAACCTACTGAAATTTATATACCACCAATACAATTTCCGCAACAAAGTTATAATGTAACTGTCAATGCAGCATTAAAATGGAAAATTGATCCAACAAATATTAATATTATTCTTGTTGAACCTAGTGAACAACTTAAAAAGAGTAAAGAACAAACAGTCGTTGGTGTTGTTGATATCCGTCCAAAAATGTAATGATGAAGAACAATTCCTTTTTAGATTTTTGTAACGATTATTTTAATTGATGTAATCGAATTATTTTTTTATAAAACTTCTTGAATCTATATTCTACACAGACATTCCAAAAAATAAATGTGTAATATTTAATAGGATTTTTTATTGAATTACATCGTAACTATTAATTTGTCTCATATTACTGTTGTATAGTCTGTTGAATATCAAATAACATCTATTTGAACATTGAATAAATTGTTGTTTTAAGTGAATATTCTCCTCGCTCTTCCCTACCTCAGAATAAAAAGACATGGTCTTCTATTATTTTCCAGTGAATCTCCATCCTTTTCTCTCGAGAGAGCAGACGCACGAACGCTTGCTTACATTCCTTTCTTCGCGTTATCATCCTCCTCCTCTTGCTTGTATGCGATGAAAAATCAACGCTAAGTATCATTATAATAAAGAAAGATCATTAAATAAAGAGCGACTAAATAATACATCTAGCAACGCTTTGCTAAAAAATAGTCAACGAACGACTATTGAAACTATCAACACAGCAGCTCACTACAATTTAGAAGAAATGATTACATACATTCGTCAAAGTCTCAATGCCGCACTTGGTGTGCATCAACATCTTAATCAGGTTAGTATCTGCAACATCTCAATGCTCCACTTGAATCGTCAACATCTCAAACATCAAACGTAATTTAACTTCAAGTGATAATGTTGGTGTACAAGTATTAAAACAACAACGTTTTTTATCGAACGGAAAACAAAAAAGATAATGGTCAAACGAATTTATCAATAGCAACAAATTTAGCACCTTTATCAAGTGATAACGCTGTATATGATCAACATCAACAACAAACATCAAAACAACAACATCGTCGTATTCCCTTTGATCAGCTGAAACGTGTTATTTCAAGCAATCTTCCACGTTTTTCAATTGAATACAACCAAGAGGGTTAATCTAAGAACCGACTATCCTATGTTTCCGTAGCAAGTATTATTGAAGATCACTTCAAATAACAAGGCATTTCGATCTCATTCTCGCTCGTTGGTCGTACAGGTAATAGATTAAAACTAGGAATTAACAACAAGGAATTGTATGCAACATTAATATTTACCGATAAATGGCCGTCCCAAATCAATAACATCAATATCACTATGATTAAGCCGAAATTAATTCGTGATTTTTTTGCTCTTGTTGTTCGTTATGTACCTCTACTATACAACGATAAATATGTTAACCCTTTGGGGACGGGAATTTTTTTGGAAAGATAAAATTTCTTTTGTCTGTGTATTTCATCATAAATCAATCTGGATTTCTATTTTTATAAAAATTTCTTATTAAAACGCGTCTCTAGAAATTTTTTAAAGTATGATGCAGTTAAGGGGGACACAGCAAGATTTTTGAACTTGAAGTACTTCATCCTACTTTGAAGTACTTTAGGCTACTTTACATGTAATTTGAGCTACTTTGAGCTACTTCAAGCTACTTCCAGCCACTTGAAGTACTTTGACTACTTCGACTACTTTAAGTTTCAAAAACAGAACAGAATTGTTGTGTTATGAGAATGATGTCCCAGAAACAGAAGAACTTTGTTCTGTTATAGGAATAGTTCCCAAGAACGGAACAAAAATGCTCTGCCATGGGAATAGTTCCGAAAAAAAGGACAAAAATGTTCTGCTATAGGAATAATTCTCGTAACAGAACAAAGTTCTTCTGTTTTTGGGAATCTATTCACAGAAACAGAGCAAAAATGTTGTTTTTGTGAAAGGACGGGGGACGTTTTAGGAACATCTCGGCTCAATTAAAAAGCCAAGGTAGATTTGGATGAAGCTTTCAGCAAACATTTGCCATAGTCATAGCAGTCATCCCTAAAAATTTCAGCCTGATCGGTTAAACTTTTACTTTACTTCCTCAATCTGGAAACTAGCATCAAAAATCGGCGAAAACGAACCTCAGGGTAAATGATGTGGACTTTCGTTTTTTTGTATTCAGTTCAGAACCGGACCCAATTATTTTAGGGTAACTAGCAATCACTTAGAGCTACAAAATTGCAAAGACAAGAGGATGCGGAAAACCTGCCTTCTTAACAACATGAAGTACACATTGCGTTTAATATGGGTAAAGGTACCTTAGACTGACCTTTGTAAATCTTTGTTCGCCGCCGTTTGATTTAGACCGCGAAATATTTCTTTTGAAAACAGTCGAAATCATAATGACAGAATGAGTCGCAGACGACAAACTATAAAAGGGTCATGTAACTGCACTTTACGTAAGAGAGTTGTGTGAAATTTTAGAGCAGTATACGAGTTTTTGTAGACGGATAATTATCGTTTACACTAGCTGCTACAATATTTAAATGATTGGGTCAATCAAGATTGCATTTGGAAGACTGTGAATATGTCAATAGATTTTGAGGGATGGCATATTTTTTGTGATTATTGATCATTTTCTGAAAGAAGCTGATAACAACATATATGTTCACGAAGTGATGATAAGTCAATACAATGACAAGCGTGAAATACTAATGAACTTATAGTAGCGGTTTTCTTGAATCGTTACCGGTAGAACGGACGGCTTACGAGGAAACATTTCCAAGTGTGAGTCTCAGTTTTAAATGGGATATATACCAGTTTGTAGAGCTCGACGAGCTGATTCTTGTGGTATATTCCGTTTTTGCCCATAGACCTTAAATGAGAAAATTTGTAAGTTTCATTTATACAGAATAACACTGGAAATATCGAACTTTTAAGCACATAGTTAAAAAAACGATGCTCTTTATTTTCTCAAGGTTATTTTTGTGCATGACAATAGTATTTATGTGATAGGATTTGATCAATCAACTGAAGTTGCATAAGAAAGCTTTTTCTACATTCCGAAGTGTAAGCTTTATGATTTTCGTGTTTCGAGTTGCATAGACTATCATTTTATCGTTTCATTGGTTTTATTCGGAAAATATATCAAGAACACAATCAATGAAAATGATACGCAGGGAAAAAATATTCGAAACACAATATCCGTCGACAATGACTACAACAAATAAATGCACTCTGTTCACAATTATTATTTGAGCAGCTGTCTGTATCAAAAGAAAAACAGGTTTCTATGACGTTCGAAAAATTCGAGTATTGTTTAGGAATGTAGCCACAAGTTGACCATGCGTATGAAATCATTGGTTTAAATAAAGAAGAACTCAGTTGATTATGAACCAGACTTTATAGTTTGATTATAGCGTCACGACTTCTTAAGTCAACACGTCTTGAGACACACGATGATATATTCTTTTTGTTAACAGTCTCCATTGTCGAAAAAAATAAGTATCACACGGTTGTTTAGTTGATGTTGCTCTTCTAGGTATCACTAATAATTTACATGACTGTCCTTTTGTCAGGTTATTCTCATATACAGTAATGTCAGCCTGCGGTGACCATTGATCAACTATAAGAAGGAATCGATTGCTGACTACTTTATCGAGAACTTCTTTAATCCAGTATTCCACTAAGGATTTATTTAATTTCCCAGATGTACTGCACCTAGTTACTATATTTGATGCTGAAAAGAACGCTCTTGTAATTGGAAACCGACCCGTGGATTCTTGAAGACAAATAAAAACAGGACTGAGCAACTGATCAGCAGCACTAATGATCGGCATAACTGTATAGGAATGACTTATAGCATTGAAAGATTTTACTGATAAATAAGTCGCTTTCTCTCCTGCATATGATAGTGTACGGTTCGAAGCTATTTCGTAATTAAAATTGGATTGATCGGCATTTAGCACAAAATCAAGATTATATTTTGGTATACGCTTGGTTACTTCAGCAACAAAATCATCAGCAGTCTGTTTCATTATAGATTTATCAACAACTTCCCGATGAGAAACGAATTTTGTCACTTGTCTGGAAGATACAGCGTTGGGTTTTTTGAAATTGAGAAGCCAATAGTCACTTGCTTTAAAGTCATGTATATTTTCTACTTTTGCTTGGCATAGAGCCCATCATTTCACATCAAGATCATGCACAGGTAAATTGTTATTACGAGCAGAGCGAAATCTATTAAGTACAAAATGCTCTATACGCTCCAATTGTTGCCAGCGGTTTCCGTTACTTGCAACATATTCTCGAAATCGCTTTAATTGAATAGGATGTGTAACTCGTCGAAAAGTATGCTGTATGGTTGTAAAAGCAACACCTGGACGAGCAAAGTCGATAACCCTTTGCATATATTCTAAAGTGAACTGACGATTTTCGACCACTTGTTACTCTTCATCATTTTCGATTTTGACAGGATAGTCCGGGTCAAAATGATCGACATCAGAAACTTCGAGAGAATCTTCTGTCTCTATTGTAAAACTGTTACTGTTGGAAAGGTCCTCTAATAGATCGAGCAGATTGATTGCAATCGATATCTCTTCTTCTGTGGTGCTTATCGAATGAACACTTGACCTTTCTAATGCTTTTTCATATAAATGTTTACATATGTCAACGACGTGCATCATAAAGAAATAAGTTTTGATGAAGTGAAATCTGAGAGAATATTAATCAGAAGATTTATCGTGGACTATTTTCCAAATGACGGATATATATATATATGTAGATTCGACAGAAGGAGAAAGAATTCACTCGAAAATGTTAGAAAGTCATAGAAGTTTTTTGATAGCCGATAAGCATAGAATAGAAAGAGAAAGAACCAATTAGAATATACTAGAAAGAATGAGAAAACAAGGGATATGTATCATGAGTGCATAAAAATACAATGAAAAGAACTATCGTTATCTTATTTGTTTAATATAGCATTACACTATCACGTACTAACAATGATAAGTCATGAAGCACATTTGATTGAAGTGCACTCAAATATATTGCACGTGCCGTTGTCTATGTTAATACGACGATTTGAACTTCAAATAACCTTGATTTCTTGATTTTCTAACAAATATCTTACTACTATCTAGGCAAGAAATTCACTATTAAAATCGATTGATTTTTCTCATTTGAGGTTTATGGGCAAAAACGGAATATACCACAAGAATCAGCTCGTCGAGCTCTACAAACTGGTACATATTCCATTTAAAACTGAGACTCACACTTGGAAATGTTCCCTCGTAAGAAAAAAAAACATTACGAGGCAAATTCTGCATTAGTTTACATACCGAATCGGTTTCGTTTTAATAATAAGATGTGTCGAGTTTCTAATAATTTTAAAATTTTAAGTTTCGAGACTTATGTTACCAGTCGTTCTATCAAAATGTTTTACTATAAACTATTAAATTGCTATGATATGCATTCAATGTAGCCTCATACAAAATCCAGAAAAATCGCTGATCATTTACCCACATTTTACATTCACCAATCAAAAGAGAATGATAAGATTTTTTATGTAAAATATGGCTGAAGTATAATTACTGTAATTATTTGTTCACTTATAATACATCATCCAATGATCGTTCTAAATAATTAAGATTAAATTATTACAGGAGACAACCTGAAAAAGATAAAATTATTTTAATTCTGAACATGCGTATAACTCAAAAGGTTTTGGTAATGGGCAATAAGTACTTTCTCAGAAAATTATTGGGCAATTGACAAATGGCCATCTCTTGACAACACTATTGTTGTTGTATGATAAATCACTTTGCATGAAGCCAAGCCGCCATTTTCAACAATACTTGCCTCAAGAACATGATGCATGATGATTAACAATTTACGAATGTATTTTTCATTGAATAATTGCAAGACAAGATTGTCAAAAGTACAGAATAATGGAGAATTTCAAGCGCATTCAAAATATATACTTACCTTTGTCATAACTTTCTGTTATATTCAAAATAAACTTAAAAATATGAATGATGAAGGAAAAAACAATACATCTCCTAGAGAATTTAATGATAAGGGTGTCTTATCTATACTTGAATTTATTTTTATTGAGTAAATACAATTCAAAATGTTCATATATAGAGTTGTAGAGGCTTCCGTGGTCTATCCAAATATGTAATTGCTTTTCTCAAAATTTGAGAGAGTATATCATTATGTAGTACCTATGAGAATCTTTTTTTTTAAAACTTTTATCTTTTAAATGGAGAAAAGAACTGACAAGTTTGATCACTTAAAAACTAAAAAGAAATGCCACTCTAATTATTAAAGTGCTTTTCAATATGCTAATAACAAAGCTTCATTGAAAAGATGAACTCCCATCGATGCTGCAGTTTTTCACACTTTCTCAAACGAAAAAAATATTTGACTTTATGTCGTAGTGTAGTTCAATGCCGTCGAGGATTCGGAAAGCCACTGCACGCAAATATACATGTGTAATAAAATTGTTATCTTTAGCCAAATATAAGGAATAGAGCTGAAGTTTTCAGCAATATGAAGATAATCCATCTCTATACGCCCTGAAATGTTCAGGCTTATATTATATATTAGGGCGAAGATTACTTTCAGCAAGGTGACAAAGCGAAATTGGTGAATGATTTTATTTTAAAAGGCCTTAAATATTAATGTAAGATTGCAGAGAAGACGATTTTTCGCATGATATTTTATATAATGTTTTATGAAAATGAAAAACTATTATAAGATCCCATAGAAACCAGAGCTTTAAACAGACTATGGTGCCTTTTTGTCTTACTGTTTCTAAATTTTCAATAAAGAACATCGCTTTTTAAAGCACGAAATGTAAATATAAAATACACGGTAGCCCATAAGGAACCCGGCGATAAGAAATTTCAATATCTCCGCCAGATGTCGTCCAAATGGGCTCAAATTTTTACCAGTGATAGAGACATGTACCAAGTTTATATCCATAAAGACATGTCTAGGCAGATCCTTTGTTAAGTACCACTATTGACTTTTAAAAGAAAAATCTACTTTTTGCACAGTTTGAAAAAAACTCATTTTGTCTTAAAAAATTGAATATCTCTACTACAGCTCGAGTTAACGAGCTGATTCTTTTATCAATTCAAGAGACATGTCAAAGCTTTATATTCATAAAGACATGCCTAGAGAGATCCTTTGTTAAGTATATTGTTTTCTATCCTATCTGTGAAAAAGTAAAATTATTTTGTTGAGGTCAATAGTGGTGCTTTATAAAGACTCTCTCTAATCTTGTCCATATAGATTTGAAGTGTGAACATGCTTCTATTATTGGTAAAAAAATTTGCCCGTTTGCTCAAGCCGTAGCGGAGATATTTAATTTTTTCTGGGTATCGTGACTTTTGGGGCATATACAGGGTGGCACAAAAGTCAGTGTACCAAAATAAAAATTGAATATCTACATTACGGCTCGAGCAAAGAAGCTGATTTTTTTACCAATAATACAGGCATGTTAAAGCTTCATATCCATAAAGACATGTCTCGAGAGACCCTCTGTTAGGTATACGTTTTTTCTTCTGTCTGTAAAAAAGTAAAATTTTTCTTGTTGAGGCCAATGGTGATACTTAACAAAGGATCTGCCTAGACATGTCTTTATGGATATAAACTTGGTACATGCCTCTTAGGCATGTACCGAGACTAAAAATAAGGTTTTGCAATTTTTCTGTAAAACAAACGCCTAATCACGAAAACAAAGAACTCGCAAAGCTCTTAAAGTGCTTGATGTTATAGAGCAAGCATTTTCCTACAAAACAGGACGTCGGGGAGGTTTGTACGATGTACGGTTCAATTTTTATCACAGTTTTAAGAAAAGCTCTGAGGGGACCGAGACCGAGAGGCTCGGTCTCGGTCTCGGTTTTAGGGCTTTCCGTAAAATTGTAATAAACATTGAACCATACGTCGTATAAACCTCGCCGACGTCTCATTTTGTAGAAAAATGTTTGCTCTACAAAAATGTATGTTCAACAAAAGTGTACTGTATTACTCATAGTGAGAGCAGCCTCGAGAATAAAACTGGAAAAAAACCGAGTAATACTCGGTACATCCCTAATGCCTCTATTACTAGTAAAAATTTCAGCCCATTTAGACGATATCTGGCGGAGATATTGAAATTTCTTATCGCTGGGTTACTTATGAGCCACCCTGTATAATATAGAGAATACTTCGGTTCGGGTCATGAGAGAGGAGCTTTTTTTATTATTTTGACTGAACATAATCGTGAGTATTAATCCTCCGATGCCGGAGCTAATTTTTGGAGATAATATGATAGCATACATTCGTATTCTATGATTTTGATTGCTGGACCAGTATTCTTGCCGAAATTAGATTATTTTCCTCTTCAGTCTTATAGAGTAATTATTAGAATCATAGTTTTCCTTTATTTAGAACAGTTAATACAAAAAATTTGCTGAACAGAGTGCTTTGGGGCACGGGCTGAGTGCTACCAAGCGGGTCCACAGGTTGCGGATAGTGGAACGACCATCAGTATGATGGCCAGCTGCGAATAAGATTCTTAAAGGATCAAATAAGCAGTCCCGGACAATTCAGGCACTTCGCTATCAGGGTGTGGTGGGGTTTTGGATGGCACCAAAACGCTTAAAAAATGCTACAGAAACCCAGAGACAGCACAGTGATATAGCGGGTATGGGCCGCCAGAAGCTTGATTTATCCGAATCAAGTTTCATAAGCCATAGCCGGGGTCGGTGAAGCTCTTTAGCCTTGACTGGTAGTTCATCTAGGAGAAGGAAAACTCTGATTTTAAACCAAGGGCAGATGGGGCTCTCAGCCATGATAGGCAACTCATCTAGGAGAGAAAACTCTGACGACAAACACTCACAAACCCACCATGAACGATAAATATCGAAAACCATACCGGCTCGGACGTCGCTCGGGAGAACAAGGTCCGCGTCCTCTGTCGAGGAACCGGGACAGAGTCGAAAAATTGGCTACTGGAACAACTACAACAAAAGTCACTACAACGATGACTAGCGATGGTTTCGCCAACTGTCCTAGCAGTCATGGGGGGACGGCGCAATGCCTAAAAGGCACGTTCAGTAGATCCAAACATCGAAAGCGACAACATCAATGCAAATTGAACATTGGTACATGGAATGTAACATCACTTACTGGTAAAGAAATTGAACTAATAGGAGAAGCAAGGAAATATCAACTAGATGTACTTGGAATTTCATCAACGAAACGAAAAGGCAAAGGGACTTTTTCTTTGAATGATGGATGGCAATTATTTTATTCAGGAGTCGATCCAGCAACATATGCACAAGCAGGAGTAGCTATACTTTTACACCCTCGCCTGCCCGATACAGTTCTGGATTGGAAACCAATCAAAGAAAGAGTCGCTTTTATAAGATTCCAGTTAAAGAAAACAATCTTAACAGTTATTCAAGTGTATGCACCAAATATTGCAACAGATTACGAAACATTTCTTAACATGGTTCTTACAGCTATGGAAAGTACCCCAAAAACAGATTCTATATTATTAATTGGAGATTTCAATGCACATGTTGGAAACGACTCGCAAACATGGAACAGTGTTATCGGACGACATGGCGACAGAGATCTAAATAACCAAGGACGTCAACTACTGGATTTTTGTGCAACCTGTGGTTTATCAATAATGAACACATTCTTCCAACACAAGGACATCCACAAATACACATGGTACAAAACGGGAGACTCAATGGCACAGCGTTCATTGATCGACTTCATTATTGTATCCGACAATTTACGACGTACAGTGATGGATGTGTGAGTCAAACGCGGTGCAGAACTGGCAACAGACCACCACCTTATTGTCTCTATTCTAGAATTACCATCAAATGATCCAATACAAAAAAATAAACCGAAGAATAACTACCGAACAAGATGGGAAGCACTAGCCGATAAAGAAACCAGCCAAAGCTTTGCAAAAATAGTCGATCAACGATACTCTCAGTTACCACCAACGGAAACCGATATTTAATCAGAATGGAATTCGTTCAAAATGGCACTACTAGACGCTGCTGCTACTACATGTGGGATAAAACGCTTCGGCATCCAATACGGCCAGAAGAAAACAGCATGGTGGAATGAAGAAATTCGCAATGCCATCAACGAAAAGAAAAAAGCATATCACAAATGGCTACAACAACAAACTAATGAAAACTGGCAAAACTATAAACAGATACGAGATAAAACGAAGAAACTTGTATCTAAAGCAAAAGCAAACTCATGGGAAAATTTTGGCTACCAACTAGAACATAATCACCACTCAGCAAACAAGTTATTCTGGCAAACCATTAGACGACTTCATAAAAGTGGTCAAAAACCAACTCGTTCAGTAAAAGATACATCAGGTCGACTACTAACACGAGAAGAAGATATTTTAAATCGGTGGAAAGAATACTTTGCAGTGTTGTACAACCCAACATCAGGACAACACACCAAATCAAGTGAACCGATCGACGATGAGCCCAATGATATATCCATGACCGAAGTCACAACAGCCATCAAATCACTTAAATCTGGTAAAGCGGCGGTAGTGGATGAAATTAGACCAGAGATGTTAAAATCTCTCAATTCTGGCGGTATAAATTGGCTTACTCCAAACTGTCGTATGGTTTGGAAAACTGGTAAAGCTCCAGTGGAATGGCAGATTGGTATTGTAGTTCCAATCTTCAAGAAAGAAGACCAGAAAGAGTGCTCAAATTATAGAGGAATCACCTTACTAAGTCTTCCTGGAAAAGTCTTCGCTAGAATAATCGAACGAAGATGCCGAGTTATTGTTGAACCAAACATCCAAGAAACACAATGTGGCTTTCGTGCAAGAAGAGGAACAACAGACCAAATATTCACGCTACACCAAATATTGGAGAAGTCATGGAAATTTGCCAAGCCAGTTCATACATTATTCATCGACTTGGAAAAAGCTTATGATCGAGTACCACGTGAAATGCTTTGGAATGTTTTAAAAGAATATGGAATTCGTGGTCGTTTATTATCATCAATCCAATCTTTATATAACAACTGCAAAAGCTGCGTCCGAATAAATGGTAATAAAGCAGAATATTTCCAGGTACACATTGGACTACGACAAGGATGTGTATTGTCACCATTATTATTTATGATATTCATGGACAAGTTATCTCGAACAAGTACTAACTCAGCGTGTATCAAGATTGGTGATGTCAAGGTAGATTCTCTCCTCTTTGCTGACGATATTGCTCGTCTTGCAGAGTCAGCAACTGATCTGCAAAGCGCTCTCAATCAATTCCAAGCAACATGATCAGCCTATGGCATGAAGATCAGTGTGAAGAAAACGGAACTAATGGTGACTTCAAGAGAATCCAATCAATGTAATCTACACTTGAATAACAACCAGGTGAACCAAGTGAACAATTTCAATTATCTAGGTGTTCAATTCTCGGACGATGGAAAACAAGATGGTGAAATAGATCGAAGAATCGGTGCGGCAAGTGGAGTCCTACGCTCATTATACCGATCAGTTGTAACAAAGGCGGAATTGAGCAAAAAGACGAAGCTGGCGATCTTTAAATCCGTGTATCGACCAATACGAGGGCTGGACAACATCCCCAAAAGTCATGAAATTGTTCCATCTTCAGCAGAAATGCTTTACCCTCACAAAGTCAAGAAGAAATGCCTCATTAAAACAATTGCAGAAATTAATGGTATTATCTTTCACCCAAACAAGAATTTCAAACAGAATCCCATACCGACTAAGAGCAGTCATAAAACTTCTAGTAGAACTCGAACATCCATATCTCTCCTCACAAGCAGAAGTCCAAAAGACATAGTGAGATATTCATCATTTTACTTTTTCATGCTAAGGACACTTTCAAGCAGAAATGGATTTTTATAAGCAGAAACGAAAACAATTCTAGGAGAAATCCAAGAACCATTTCTCTCCGCATAAGCAGAAGTCCAAAAGACATAGTAAGATATTCATCATTTTACTTTTTCATCCTAGGAGAAGTCTGAAGCAGAAAAGGATTTTTATCAGCAGAAACGAAAACAATTCTAGGTGAAATATAACAACCATTTCTCCTCTCATAAGTAGAAGTGTAAAAGACATAATTTTCTTTTTGAACCATTTTATCTTAAAAGAAAGACTATTTGTCCTGCAATTTCAGTACAAGTGCAATATGAAATCATAGATTATATATATATATATTTTTCTGTTTTTATTCTTTGGTTTTCTGATTTAAGTATTTCATCTTAAGAGAAAAACCATTTCACCCACCCTCAAAAACCATTTCTCCTTGAATTTCAGTATATGTATAGTATGAAATGATAGAATATATAGGTATTTTCCTATTTCCATTCTTTGGTTTTCTAATTGAACCATGTCGTCTTAAAAGAAAAACCATTTCTCTTGAAATTTCAGTATATCTGCAATTTTAAGTAATATGTTATATATATTTTTTTTCTGTTCTTCTGTTTTTCTTTAATGTGTCTACATATTTATACATTTTCCATTTCTGCTGTATGTATACAATTTTATGAGGGTGAACCATTTCTGCTGAAATTGGAACAATTTCTCCATTCATTGGTCCAATTGTCCACTATTGACCAATACTCATTTATGGCCACGAACAATGGATATTAACAGAGAAAATCCGCTCTCGAATACAATCGGCTGAGATGCGATTCTTACGTAGAATAATTGGCTTGACACTTCGAGACAAGGTCAAAAGTTCAAACACCCGTGAATCACTACAAATAGAACCACTACTTCTCCACATCGAACGTTCACAACTACGATGGCTGGAACACGTCCTAAGAATGCCACCAAACCGATTACCGTATCAAATATTCCAAACTACACCAAGGGGGAAAAGACCAATCGGACGACCAAGAACAAGTTGGCGCAAATACATTGAAAAACTCACTCAGGAGCGTCTAGGCCTCCAATGGATCGATGTTCAACAAGCGGCGAAAGATAGAAATCGATGGAAACAACTACTGAACGGGCTTAAACCCCGACCCGAACGGACAAGGGGAAGAAAATAAATGAATGAATGAATGAATGAACAGAGTGCTCATCACAAACTGGTTCTAAACAACGATAACATTT
>JAJEKB010016746.1:0-10898 GCA_022393335.1 Macrotrachela quadricornifera | reverse complement strand
GGTGCTCTACAAAAGTCTTCATAGAATCTTCTATGGTTACCCGTGAAATAAGGGAGTTTTAATTTGTTGTTATCTGATTGGCGCGTTTTTCGGCTAATATAAAAGCTGACGTAACAACCAGAGATTTAAGATAGGCACTGAGTTACTAGTAAAGTAAATATTTGATACCACCCCTAAGATGAGGACCCATGGGTACTCCCATAATAGAGTGAAAGAGGAGCGAAGGATACGGCTGTAGTGTAACGGTGGAGGACCCAAGGGTACCCCCATAGTATAGCAGTTAAGAATCCAAGGGTACCCTTACAGTATAGCACTTGAGGACCTACAAGTAGTCTCCTAATATACGGCTTAAGGACCTCTGAGACCTCCGAAATAGAAAGGAAGGCTAACCCCGAGTTTCGAAAATTTTTGTTTTAATGTCGTTTGATCTTTGATCCTAACACAAATACACGAAAAGAGTATTTTTTTCATAAGCCTCTCCTTATAGTCGAGAGACTATACTCTGCTAAAAATTGTACGATAGCCGGTTTCTACCAGTTTTCGGTGGAACGGTTTTCGGTTCTAGCCGGTTTTCGGCGGACCGGTTGTCGGTTGATATCGGTTTTCGACGGACCGTTTGTCGGTTGATATCGGTTTTCGGCGGACCGTTTGTCGGTTGATACCGGTTTTCGGTTGATACCGATTTTCGGTGAAACGGTTACTGATTCGTACGATCAAGCGGTGACGATTCGTCACCGTTGCATCCCTATTTCCAGCGATACTAGTCATAGGCATATTTGTGTATGAGTGTATCACAGCATTCATTGATTGTATCTGACTCAATCTTGCATTTTTGTCGGTTCTTGATAGGGTTCTTTTCGATGGATTTTCATAACTAAGAGTCACGGAAAGGCTTTCGCTCCGTATATTTCTTTACTTTGTCAGCCGTCAAACAATATTTTTAGAAACAAATATGATACTCTAGAAAAAGTATGTAGTTGTATATGTACATCAAAAAGTGAAAAAGTGTTTTCCCTACACATTTTTATTGGATCGACCTTAGCCGATAAATGTTTCATATTTAATATCAGAGTATCTGGCTCAGGAAGCCTACATAATTTCAGCTGAAATCTCTGGTCATCACTTGGGAACTTTCCATTGTCAGCCAAAAATAAAGTGTGCTCAAGTATTGCATTACCGGCACCTTATCTACTATGAAAATATCAGCTGAATCGGTGAGATCCATTAATCTAGATTGCCAAGGCTTGTATGCAATACCTCTTATGCGATTCCGTATATATGGGCACTATTTTCTTGTTTTAAAGCTTGAAGACTGGTGTAGCGTTTCTCCAGACTCTTTTATTCATTTTTTAAGCGACAATGGCTGGCAACAGCCCTCACCAATCGAAGGTTTTTCAGAATTGTGACTCAGACTAGTATAAATAGCCGAACTGATTCGAAGTTCAATATTCTCTACGCACAAAAATTGCGTACTTATGTGCGGTTTAAGTCATAATCGACTCGAGCACCTCATTGTTTGATACAAAAACGGTCCAGCAATTTTGTTTTTGAAGATCTTGGAAACTGTATAACTTCATAAGACTTCACTATTTTTGCGCTGCAATTTTTAACACAGAACCTTTATACCAGAACTGCTCATATGTAAAGATTTTCAGCGAAAATGAAGAAATCCGACTGGGGAGTGAGGTCTTTAAAAAAAAGCTAAGAAATCTTTTGAAAAGACCTCTTGATTATTGTAACTTTTGATATTATCGATGTTCGATATCTCTTCAAAAATGACAATGTTTCCACATCAAATGTGCATTCAGAAGTAATTGTTCGTTTTGCCTTTACTTTGTTGCCTAAGTGATGATTAATACTAGTGTGTGTATTGTTAAAAAGTCCCAGTTTGATTATATAAGAGAACGTTGCACAAAAAATGGGTAAATCAAACAGAAATACGAAGAGTACTAGCAAGACGATAATAAAAATCCGCAAGAAGGGGATGAACAATAGCAGCATAGAAAAGAAGAATAGCAGCAACAACAGCAACACTAGCAACACCAAAATAAAGATAAACAACAAGCGATACAAAGGTACCATAGAAATAAAAAAAGAGCAGAAGAGCAGTAGTAACAGCAACGATAATTGTAACACCAGCACGTAGTAGCTTTTGGGATGATGATGGTAAATGCTTTGGGTCTCGAAACACTGGAAAGCCTAAACGAAAATACTCCGTTGTTTGTCATATCTTAGGAAGGCATGTTTGTGTTGTTCTGTGTAATAATAGACAACGTAAACACATTCAGATTTTATAGCATGGCACACTATAATATCACTTATAGTAAGATGTGACGTACGCAACATAACTTAATTTGTAGACTTACAAATTCAGTTAAGAATTTTGAAAGATCCTATCACTAGGGTCTGGCTCGAGTTCTACGATTATCTAAGAAAAATTGAAAATTCTTTTTGAGCCACACGTTTTTATAGTCCATATAATGATTTTCTGCTGGAAACTCGACAAAAAACATTCGACTACTTCTTATTTTCCGGGAAAAAGTCATTAGTTTCTCAATAGAAATCGAAGTTGAGCACAGCATATTATTTTGCTTTGCCGTCTGTCCTAGTCTACAGAGCACTCGAAATGACTCTGTCCCTATATCAGATGCTGCGTTTTATCCCGTCTTGCTCTGCTGATATGCTTAAAAATAGACTACTGTCTTTTTTTTCGCAGGACAAGACGAGACTGCTCAGGAATTCATGTGCATTAAACTTCTCGCTACTCTGTTGTGAACCAGATCTATTTCTTCAAAATTGTGATCATGATGAATAATTTTTATTTTTATTTTCATTATATAAACATCGTTTCATGTTCAAGACAAAGTAGAGAAAGTGAGATAAATATACATCCAGGAATATACGTGTTATTCGATAAAGGATGTGGTCGACAAAGCCGATTTTGATTACCTCTTTTTTTTCGAATATGACCATCTGAAACGAAGCAGTACATCTATATTGAGGTCTTATCCTTTTATAAAACAAAACAAATTAACCCTTTCAAGACGGAATTTTTTTCCATGAAATATTGGGTCTTTTTGTCAATTTATTGAGTTTGACTCAACATGTTTCTGTAAAGCTTTATCGTATTCAAAGAACCAATTTTTTCTGTCTGTTACATAAAAAAGCCAGTCTGCAAGTAGAGAATTCGATATTTGATCGAACTTGAATTTCTTTTGTGCTACCATAAATACATCTCCTTCGTATTTCATTGTCAGGCAAATGAATTTTATCATCCAACTGGATAACAGATTGTAGCGATGCTAATCTACTCTTCTTGTCTGAAGGAGGTCTCCCAAAAAATATTCGCTTAGCGCCAGAACAGAGAGACTTAGCCACTGTTACAGTGTGCCATCTATTCCGTTTCATATTTCTCTTTCTCATCTCTTACTTACATTGTTTCTTTATTTCTCAATAAAGAATCAGTCGCTTTATAATGTATCTCACAAAGAGATACATTATTTTTTCTACAGTCGATTCACGAAGAATCGAACTGTAACAGCCACCGAAACCTTATAGCTCAACAGAATAGATGAAGGACACAAAAAAGTAATTTAAGTTCCTCTCAAGAACAGCTATATCCCTACAAGAGCAACATGGAGTAAGAATCTTCTCGAACATTCTCGTAAAGCAATATGTTAGAGGGAGAGGGAGAAATAATGACATCACTGTGCAATCACACAAAAGAAAAGCGAATGTCTGAGAAGAATATGTACACGTCAAGAAAGGATATGTATAATATAACGGTTGGACTACCTCATGACCTCTATGTATAAGAAAGGAACTGGCACCTATATCCCTCGCTTGATTTCTTTCCTTTAAATTATTTTTTTATTGGAACTGATGTGAGGATACAATAATACAAAATCATTCCGTGGATCTTTTTAGTCTTACCAAAAAAACAATATTTTAGGAGTAGAACCATTATTAACAGATATTGACTCCCTTATTATGTTAAGGCCTATATCTCATTTATAGTTGCATGAACAATAGCCAAGTTTCTACTATATATACAACTAGAGGTTCTCTGCAAAATAAAATTAGAATCATCTTATTCAATGATTATAATGACACTACTGCCTATCATAAAAAAATTCTCTATTTAACACTTATTTTTCAATACATGATAGACGTTGTTTAATATATAACTTCATAAAGATTCTCAGCTAAAAAGTGAAATTTTTACCACAAATGTAGCTTCATACAATCTATCAAATAAAAAAAGAAAAGCAAAAAATATGTTAATCTTTATTGGTGGTATTCAAACTTTTGAAGAGACAGAGTTTATGAGACGAAACATATCAGAAAACAGCTAGTTTTTCAAGATTTTGGTTGTCAAAAGTTGATTTTTATAAAAAGTAAATATCATATTTGGAATCAGCATGTCGAAATACATCAAAAACTTTAGTTTTCATTGCGAAATACTTTCCATCAAAATTTGGTTCGGTAGAGGCGCGCATTTCTAAAAATTTACCAAGTAAAAGCTGAGGAAGAATAGGTGGAAAAATTTTGAAGGAAATATTTCACACTAAAAAATAAAGTTTTCGGTGGATTTTGGCACGCTCATTCTGAATACCATGTTTTTTTTCAACCAAAAGCAATTTTGAATCACTAAAACCTCAAAATATTAACTCTTTTTGTGGTATTTTCTATGGAAATTCACTGTTTCTTAAAATTTCAATTGATTCATTGAAACTAAGAATGTCCGACGAATGATTTCGTGATCTTGTATCCTTACATCAATCCCAATAAAAAAATAATTAAGGAGGAAGAAATCGAACGGAGGTATAGCCCATCAAAGAAGCACCACTTCCTTTTAATACATGAATGTAAATGATATATTATTCCTACTGGGAAAAAAGGTGGTACAACCCTTGTACCACCGTTTCGAAAGGGTTAAATATCCAGTATTTACTTGAGAACGTTCAGTTTAATTTATTGATCAGTATTATATACAAAATTATCAGTAAATAAATCAAACTATTATTATAAAACTTACGAGGGAACTTCCCCAGCTGTTCAAGTCCTTTACGACTCATCTTTTGAAAATAGATACACCTCAGTGAGGTATGCAAAAATCTCAAGAAAATTCGTGCGCTTAGCTCTTCTATCGAGATATATAGGTATTTTACTGAAGTTTTTGCCTATAGTAAGGTATTTACCAACAAATCCAATATTGGTATTTCGAGCTGAGATTTTGCGCACAGAGAAGTCTTTTGATAAGTAGAATACCGTAAAAATTTCGGCTCAAAAGAATATTCTCTTTCCGAGGCACTAAAGTTTCAAAAATCACCCACATCCTACGAAAAATTCTAAAACTGTTCGTTTTTTTGAGACTTCGATATCTTGAGAAGAAAATATTCCTTCGCGCTAAAATTTTTAAGGTGTTGTACTTACCAATAAAACTCTCTGCACATAAAATCTCAGCTCGAAATATGGATATTGGATTTGTTGGTAAATACCTTGTTATAGGCAAAGATTTCAATAAAATATCTATAACTCTCGATAGAAAGCCTAAGCGCACGAATCGTCTTGAGATTTTTCACACCTCACTGAGGTCTGCCTATCGTCAAAAGATGAGACTAACGGGCTTGAACACTTGGGACGTTTCCTCGTTAGTGTTCGGTAACTATCGTGTCTGCTCAGTAAGTTAAGAATTTGCGAATGTTGGATGGAGTGTGGAGTGTAGAATTTGGCTGTAGCTGTGGATTCGAGTGTGGAGTGGGTGCTCTTGTTAGGAAGGTAAAGTTCGATGATCCCAAAAAAGCGGAAATCGAAAACCGAGTCAGGATCGGAGCTGTTGGAAAACCACTTTGGAATCGTTAAAGGAACTTGAACCGTTAAGGAGACCCCTCCCCTTTCCCAAGCCAAAAAATTTTTTTTTCAATTTTTTTTTTCCATACAAAGGTATATCAAGGTCCTCTTTAGGCGTGCTTATAAAAATGAGAACCCTCCAAGGCCGGGAAGTCTCTGAAAAATTGGGCTTTTCAGAGGCATGTGACAAAAAATTTTTTTTTTTCTTTTTTGATGAAAAGTCACATTATGATGTAGTATATCTATACTATAAAAGTCAGAATCATCCAAGGTCGGGAAGTCTCTGAAAAACGAGAGTTTCGGCAACATATGAGGCGAAAATTTTTTTTTCATTTTTTTACGACTTTATTCCTAAACATGTTTCATCGATCACTACTTGTGAATACGTTTCATGGGAATTTTGGTGCCTTTTCATGATTAATTAATCAGAATTGACATTAGATTCACGTTGTACGTCCTGATCTGAGTTAGTTCAATTTTTCCAAAAAATACGTTAATTAATCGTAATCAGCTAATTAATTAATTAAGTAATTATCTAACCAATTAATTAATTAAGTAATTATCTAACCAATTAATTAATTAATTACATAACCAATTAATTAATTAATTAAAATCGACCTCACCCTCAAGATTCTCCATTCCAAACTACCCGTTGAGCCACAAAATTAGCAAAAACACTTACGTATAAATGGAAAAAGAAAATTTTTCTTCAAGTTTTTTTTGTTTTGCATTTTCTCGAAACTAGGTTTTTGGGTGACAAAAACAAGTTTCCCCCCTTTTTCTCGGCGATTTTAAGTCCGATCGGGCTGAAAATTTTTTTGGTAATACTTCAACTGATTTGGGGGCCTATTTTTTTTCTTTTATCGATATTTGCTACCAGTCAAATTTGGTAGGTTTCCCAAAAATTTTAACATCCTGAAAAACTAGGTTTTTGACGAGATCTTCAGTACTTTGCTTCTCCTGACGTGAGTTTTAGGAAATTTTGAAAAAGAAAAAAAATAGGCTTCGCGATTGGGGTCTGCTACCTACAGTAAAAATTTCAGCTCAAAATATTGAAATCTGTGGATTTGTAGGGGGGAAAACTTTAGGCTATTTTTGGACCTTGAGGTCTCCAGAGGTCCATGAAGACGAGGTCTGGCTAATTTGTGTCTATGACAACTTTTGCTCTACTACTCGAGGTCTATCTACCCTGAAAATTTCAGGAATTTTCGCTTGGCCGTTTCTTAGAAACGCCGGAAAGGGGGGGGGGGGTCTCCTTAAATCCTCAGATCTATAAAAAAAATCTTAAATTTATGTCGAGAAATTTAAATTTTTGCATTCTTGAGATTATAAATTTTAGTATATAGATACAGGGTGACCCATAAGTAAGGAAACAATAAAAAGTTGGAATATCTCCATTATAGCTCAAACAAACAAGCTGATTTTTCTATCAATGATAGAGACATATTCAGGCTTTGTATCCATAAAAACAAGCGTAGAAAGATCCTTTGTTAAGCATCACCAGCGATTCCAATAAAACAGATTTTTTCACAGATGAAAAAACCAATAAACAGAGTGGTGCAAAAGTCACTTCGCTGGGAAAAATTGAGTATCTTCATTACGGCTCGAGCAAACGAGCTGATTTCTTTACCAATGATAAAGGCATGTCTAGACAGACCCTTTGTTAAGTATATTGTTTTTTTCTACCTATGAAAAAGTAAAATTTTTTTGTTGAGATCAATAGTGATATTTAATGAAGAATTTCTCTAGGCATATTCTTTTGAATATAAAGCTTGAACATAACTCTATTATTGATAGAAAAATCAGCTCGTTTGCTCAAACTGTAATGAAGATATTCAAATTTTTCATTGTTTCTTTACTCATGGGTCACCCTTTATATAACTAAAATATTGTTTTCTTTAATACTGAATTATGTGGCGTCTTTAATTTCAACAATTCAATAGTGAAAATTACGCGAAATATATTTAAAATTTGTCATATCTATCTGATGATTAACGATTTTAGTTTCACATGACATCTTGGGAACCGAATCAGAACCGCTTTTTTCTCATTTTTAGAAATCGAAACTGGAGTTGGAAATATGGTTCCGAATGATTTTTGCAATCGTTAAGCAATAGAAATAGGCCGACACACATATCCATACCCTTAAATATCGAATCTTTAAATTATTACTGAACATTGATTATAAAATACTGAGCAATTCAATACATGCCTTAATAAACTCACAAATATATCAACAAAAAGCTTGTCAGCGCAATCCCGTTGGGGTCAAAATGTTAAACTCACACATCCTCTACAGTCTAACTATGCTAGTATAAAATAAGTAAAGTGAACGATATCTAATTGACGATAGTTGCTTTCAGAACTATTGATTGTCATAAAAATGATCTCTTCTATTTATATTCGAATTCCGAACAAAAACATTATCTCTGATTGTTTTTACTGCCGCTCTATTTTTCAGTTGATTGTTGCTATTCACTCGTTATCTATTTTCTTGTTCATATTTTGTTTTTCTTAATTTACAGTTATTTTATTTTTCTAATGATGATCTAACCGGAAAGGCTGTTTTTGTTAAACTCAAGTAGCTAAATTAATCTATTCATATCTTCACGACAATACTTCGCTATTGCCATTATTTGATGGACTTACTTCTCAATTTTTTCGTTTTTGTTCAAGTACTTTATACATATATTCGTTTTTATTTCTTTGTCGCTTTTGTTCTCGGTATCGACGTATACGTTCTCTATAAAGTTTTTCAAAATGCTCTTGACGTATCAACGAAACTTTCGCAATCATATCAGTTAATAATGAACGAAAAATAAGTTCTGTTTCTTTTTCCTCATTATTAGAAGTATTATTTTCATTATCCATTATAATTGATTATCACAAAATCTAATTAATATAAATGATCTGATAAATGTATAATGGACAATTTCACTCAGCAAATAAACATGGCAACCAATTTATATCTCGCGCCTGTCTGTAATGGAGGTGTCTGTAATAGAGAAGGAAACCCTAAAAACTTCGACTTAAACCTTACACTCACTATTTCCTTCGAAAATATGTGTGAGCTCCACAACAATTTTCAGACCAGCGAAAATATGACAAATTGACACATTTTCACGGAAATTTCACTGTTAGGAGTTGTGCTGGTTTTTATCTCGAAATGTGTCTCGAAAGCTGCTGAACACCTATACTTCAACTTTAAAATTTCAGTTTTATCAGACACTGAAAGGACCAGCTTGAAAAACAGTTAATATCCCATGAAAGAGATGGTTCACTGCTCTCCTTCTTCTGCTAGAATCCACACTGTGAACTTTTCCGAAGATAGTCATTGCTGATTAGTTGTATGAAACTTCGATGAGCCAATGAAATAGTTTCATATTTTCATTTCAAGATCCATTCAAAAATCCTACATTATACACTACTTATGAGGAACATATTTAGATGTTCAAGCAATTTAGATCCCATCTTTTAGTGATAATTAGACCTCTATGATGTATGAAAAAGCTCAGAAGAATTCATTTTCTCGCGCCTTTATTCCTGAGATATCGAATTTTCAAGAAATTTTTCTCGTAACAGTCAAGATTTTCAGCAAAACCGTATTGTCGAATTTTGATCAGAAACTTTGCCTACATCAAAGCCTCAAATAGACTAGATTAGATACAAACCTTCAGAATTTTTGAAGAAATCTTTACTAGGTATGAATGTTCTAGAGTGTCCCTGTTTTTTACAATGTCTAAGAAATAACGTCCATACTTTAAAAACTTCATATCTCGTGAAGATTTCTTCAAAAATTCTGAAGGTTTGTATCTAATCTAGTCTATTTGAGGCTTTGATGTAGGCAAAGTTTCTGATCAAAATTCGACAATACGGTTTTGCTGAAAATCTTGACTGTTACGAGAAAAATTTCTTGAAAATTCGATATCTCAGGAATAAAGGCGCGAGAAAATGAATTCTTCTGAGCTTTTTCATACATCATAGAGGTCTAATTATCACTTGAAGATGGGATCTAAATTGCTTGAAAATCTAAATATGTTCTATCGTTAGCTTAAGCAGAATCAATCCCCAAGTCTTGGAATACAACATAAATTGAGAAAAGGCTTTCGTATAAAAATATCATCCAATTCAGGTATAGACATTTTTCACAGATATAACAGGAAATATTGACAAACAAGGTTTTGTACGAACTACGCACGACGCTACTGCAGTACCATTGCTTTTTACGAAGTCGGCAGCATAGTGAATTTGATTCAAAAATTTAAATCAATTCCAAATTGTTAGACATGTTTTAACATCAATCCATAAGTCTAAAGGGCCCAAGGACATTTAACAAGGGTAAAATGACTTATTTCCGTATGTTGAACTGCTATAAAAATGCAGGAAGTACAAAGAAAACTGTATATAACGTGTATAAACAATTAAGAAATAATTTATGAGATTATCAAGGATCATGCTGGAAAGCGAGGCATCTGATAAAAATAGATATTTTGATTTATCAGCTGGTGAAAAGTTAGGTCGATTCAACTTTTCGGCACTTGTTACCTTCTATACAATCCTGTGGGAAAATGAGAACGTCTGCTATAATTTCGAACAACTAATTTTTGAATTATTAATACTAAAATGTCACCAGCTTTTGGCACAAAACAGAATTAGACGGATGATAGCAGAAGGTATTTTTTTGTCAGCCAAGATCCTGAATAAAAAAAACAACCAAAATCATCACCACGTCTCTAGATCTTCATTAATTTATATGTTTCATAAAACTTCTTACCATAGTGTGACGAGACCGATCGCACTTTTATTGGATCCATCGTTTGTAGTGGCTGCGCTTTTGCAATTAACACAAATGCTCCAGTTTCATTAACGTGTGACTCTGGCAACAAGAAAGGAGAATTGATTTCTTAGTAGGTTCCGATTCGCGACAAATTGAGGTGCCCTAAATCAACTTTACAATCATGTCCACAATTGTAAACAATTAAATAATTAAGACTATTGTAGTGATCAACTACGAACTTTTAATTTGAGGTCTTTTTTTAAATAGA
>JAJEKB010016743.1:15626-31316 GCA_022393335.1 Macrotrachela quadricornifera | reverse complement strand
CAACGACAACAACTACAATAACGACTGTTACTACTACTGCTGTGCCTAAAAACAGTTCATTTTCGATGTATATCCTGAGTGTATAAAAAAGTACTAAATCTCTCATCTAAATCACAAAAAACACTTGAATATAATCCTTGTTATGAATATACATGTATATCGTGATCCTATACTAATCTGACGAATTGCAGAGTGATAATTCGAACTGAACAATATACTCAAACAAGATAATGGTAAGAAGTAGTCATTTACCATATCATTTTCACACATGTTATCAATTCTAACGATTATCGTCGGAATATACAAAATACTTTACCACAACCTTTGTCATGGTCATTCAAGTGCTATGTAATCTATAACAATCTTTCGTACGGGGAGAAGTTTGCTTTAGTGTGAGGAACAGACTTGAGCACAATGCTAGTGAAAATTATTCATTTGTTATGTGATCCTTGCCGATATCATCAACTGCAAACTTTGCTTCCAAATAAGCAATATGCTCGGGCAGTATCTTACTAGAAAATATTTTTTTATTGTACTACCTTCGATGATTTCATCACCTACAAACTTTATTTCAAAGTAAGTAATATATTAGAATCGAACCATGGTGCAAGGAATTTATTCCCGTTGTGATCTTTGATTACATGAATAACTTTAAACTTTGCTTTAATGTGAACATTGCACTTGAACAAAGTCTTTGTTACAGACATTCATATCCCACGCAAACTTTAATGACTATAAGAGTCACAAAGTTTTGCTTTGGAACGAGCAAGATATTCGAAAAAAGTGTTATTCTTAGAAGAAATTTATTTGCCGTATAATGTTCCATCGTGTTACAAACTCCAAAATTTCCTTCGAAGTGCCCAATCTATTGGAACGGGGCTTTACTAAAGAGCATTCATTTGCTAGGTGATCTCTGAATATGCCAATAACAACATTGTATTTGGAATTGAGTAATATAATCAAACAGTACACTAGTGAGAAGTATCCATCTGCGATGTAATTGTCGATCATACTTAGTAGCGTCAAACTTTACTTCGAAATGAGCAATCTATTGAAACGGAACCCTGCTGATAAGGATTCATGCACCATGTTTTCTTTTATCATCCTATCAATTTCAAACTTTACCTTGAAACAAACAATATGATAGAACAGAATCATAGTGAGAAGTATTCATCTGTGATTTGATCATCGATCAGTTTACTAACTTCAGACGTTTTCTCAAAATAAGCAATATACTCAGCGAGAAGCTTCATATGTAGTTTTGATTTGCTATGCGATCTTCTATCATACCACCAACTTCGACATTAACTCCGAAGTGAACATTATATTCGAGCATAATCTTAATGCGAACTATTCAATTCTTATATGATCCTTGATCGCGTCATCAACTTTAAATTTTCATTTGAAGAGAACAATGCGAGCGGATAGCAACTTCATAAGAGATATCTATTTGCTATGCAATCTTCTACCCCATTCGCAACTTCAAACTTCGTTTCGAAATGAACACTATGCTTAAACATAGCCCTTGTTACAGTCAATGATATGTCACACAATCTGTAAGGAACTTAGAAATTGAAAAATTTGCTTTCGAAGTGAGCAATATATTCGATCAGAATACTGTTAATAAATATTCATTTGTCATACAATCCTCAATCACTTCATCAACTACAAACGTTTGTTCGAACTGAGGAATGTATTGGAATGAAACTGTGGTATGAAATATTCATTTGCCATATAATATTTGAGCACGTTATTAATTTCAAACTTTGCTTGGAAGTAAATAATATGCTTGGATACAGTCTTTGTTACAGTCATTCATGTGCTATGAAATCTTTAACGAACTTAGAGACTTCAAAGGTTCGCATCGGAGTAAGCAATGTAGTCGAACAGAATTTTGGTACGAACAATTCAGTTATCATATGATATACTATCATGTTACGAACTTCCAATTTCGTATCAAAGTGAGCTATATGTTCGGACAGATGCCTGATAAGACATATTCATTTGCATGTAATTCTTGATTAATATATCATCTACAAAGTTTTACGTCGAAGTAAACATTATACTCAGACGTAATCTTTTTCCGAAGTATTCATTTTCTATGTGATCTTAGATCAATTCATCATCTTCCAAATGATTTCGAAATGAGTATATACAGGAACAAAACCTGGTACGAAGTATTCAATCGTGATGTGATCCTCGATTAGATCAATAACTTCCAATTTTGATTCAAAGTGTGGAATATACTTCAACAAGAAATTTATATGAGGTATTCATTGACCATCTTATATTGAAACATATCAATAACTTCAAACTTCACTTGGCAGTGATTAATATATTAGAAAAACCATCCTAGTGAGAAGTATCTATTTGCCATGTGATCTTCGATCACGTCCGCAAGTATCAAGCTTTGGTTTGAACCAAACGAAATCGTCAGACAGCAACCTTTTAAGAGGTATTCATTTGTCACATCATCGTCACTTACATTGAGAACTTTAAAGTTTCCTTTAAAATGAGCGATATACTCGAACAGAGACTTCATAAGAAGTATTTGTTTAATATGTGATCTTTAAGTATTTCAATAATTGAAAACGTTTCTTAGAAATGAGAAATATAGTCGAGTAGGAACTTTATAACAGATATTCCATGGCCATATAATCTCCAAAAATGTCAAAAATTTCAAACTTTTCTTCAAATTTAGCAATATACACGAAGAGTATCTTGGTGAGACGTTTTCATTTGTCATGTGATGTTTGATCATGTCACCTACTTCAGACTTTGTTTTTAGTTGAACAATATGCTCGAAAAATAATCTACTAAGTGGTATTCATTTCTCATGGGATCTTTTATCAAGTCATCAGCTTCAAATTTTGCTTCAAAATAAACAATATAGCCGAACAAGATCCTACTGGGAAGCATTCCTTTGCCATATGATTTTCTATCACCTTACCAATTTGAAACTATGTATTGGAATGAGTACTACGTTAGGACGAATATTTTCTTAAAGGTATTCAATAGCTAGTTGACCTTGGGCCATATCAATAACTTTAAACTATACTAGGAAGTGAATCAAATATTAAAACAAGATTCTAGTTAGAAGTATTGATTTGCTACGAGATGTTTGATTACATTACCAAAGCCAAGATTTTGCATTGAAATAAACAGCAAATTAGAATACAACTCTTGTGAAATATATTCATTTGTCATATGTTCTTCGATTATTTTACTAACTATAGCGTCCTATATGAAAATGATCAATATGTTCGAAGAAGATCCTACTAAGAAATATCCATTTGCCATGTAATCTTCGATTAGAGTAGCAACTTTAAACTTTCCTTCAAATAAGAAATATGGTTGCACAAGAACATACTAAGGCATATTTAGTTACCATACAAATTTTCATCGTGTTATCAACATCAAACTTTATTTCCAGATAATCAATATACTCGAATAGATTTGTAGTAAGAAACATTTGTTTACGATGTGGTTTTCGATCAACTTACCGATCTGAAACTTTGCTTCGAAATGAGTAATATACTTGAAGAGAAGCTTATTTAGTTGTGTTCATTTACCGTATGATCTTCAACCACGTTATAAACTTGAAATTCTCTTACAAAATGAGCAAGATACTTAGGCAGAATTTTTATTAGAAGTATTTATTTGTCAAATGATCTTTTAAATTACGTCAACAAATTCAAACTTTGCTTGGAACTGAATAATTTACTTGATAAGAACTCTGATAAGAAATCATTTAACATCTGATATTTGATCATATCACGAACTGCAAAGTTTTTCATCGATATGTGAACACTATAATGGAATAAAATCCTAGTAGAAAGTATTTATTTGTCGTGCGAACTTCGTTCACATTACCCGTTTTGACTATTTGCTTCAGAGTGAGTAATACACAGAAACAGAATCCTACAAGAAAAATTCATTTGCTATTTGTTTTATCTTTAAATTTTCAAACATACATCCTTATTTTAAGGTAAACATTATACAGAAACAGAATTTTACAAAAAAAAATTCGATTCTCATTTATTCGACACTCACGTTGGCAATTACAAAGCTTTACCTTGATGTGAACAATATACATAAACAAGATCTAATTAGTAAATATACATCAACGAAATGATCTATGTTTGCATCTGCAATCGCAAAGTCTTTCTTCAAGATAATCAATAAATTTGAACAGAACTGTTGTAAATCTCATTTATTTGTCATGTGATCATCAACTCTATTATGAAATGCATAGCTCTATTTCTATATGAATAGTATATATGACGACAAACATTCTTCTAAGTATTCGTCTGTTTTTTAATCCTTAATCAGATTAACATCTGCTATGCTTTTCTTCAAAGTAATCAACATACTCGGACAAGTCCATCATAATGGTACGAATTTTTCACTTGCTACATAATCTTCTCTCACAATAACAGCTGTAATGCTTTCCTTCGATATAAGTATTATATTCGAAGAAAGTTGTGTCAAACTATCTATTAACATGTTATGTGATCATGTCTAATAGTATTAGATAGAAAGTATTGCTTCTAAGAGTGCCAAGTATTGATCCAGGATATTATGAAATAGTATTCCTTTACTAAACGATCTTCATTCATTATAGAAATTGCAAACTTTGTTTCGAAATAAGCTATTTACTCGAACAGATCTTAATAAGAGATATGCATTTACTGTGTAATCTTTGATCACACTATCAACTACACATATTTCTTTCGAAATAAACAGTACACTTGAAGAGTACTATTATTCAAATCATTCATTGCAATGCAATCTGGGCTTGCGGAATAAAACACAAAGTTATATTTCCAAGGTTGTAATATACTTAAATAGGATCTTAATTAGAAATATTCATTTATGAGATGATTTTCACTAATGTTGCCAACTGTTTACTCTTTCGCAAAACGAGTAGTATACTTAAACAGCATCGTACTGAAAGGTGTGCATTTGTCATGCGATTTTTGCTCACATCATTAACTGTATACTTTTATTTAAAGCGAATAAATTATTTGAAATAATCGTTTATTTAGATATACATTTATTAGATAATCTTTGATGATATCATCAATCTTAATCTTTGCTTCAAAATGAAAATTTTGCTTGAACACGAGAGTTGTCATACTCATCCGTTTCTCATGCGATGTTCCCTTACAATACTAAAATATAAATCCTTGTTGTGGAAGTGAACAATACATTCAAACAAGGCCTTGCTCTTGGTCTTACAAATTATTCTTTTACCATATGATCTTCGCACATACCACCATCTGTCAAGTTTTGTTTCAAAGTAAACATTTTACTTAAATTTAATCGTTGTTATAATCATTCGTTTCTCATGTGATCTTTGCTTATGTTATCAACTGTGAGACTTATCTTCAAAGTAAGCAATATACTCCGTCAGGTTTCTACTGGGAAGTATTCATTTGCCATGCATTCTACACGTACGTTAGCAAATTCCAATCTTTGCTTGGAACGAGTAGTATGCTGGGATACGAATATGCTAGGATATATTCATATGCTATATATTCTTCATTTATGTTATTAACTGTGAGATTTTTCGTTGAAGTGGTCAATATATTGGAACATGATCGTGGTAAGAAATATTTGCTTTTCATGTGATCTTTTATCACGTCACCATCAGTGCAGCCTTGCTTTGAAGTAGGCAATATACTGTAACATGATCTTGCTGACGAGTAATTATTTACCATATAGTCTTTGTTCATGTTATCAATTGTAAAGATTTACTTCAAAGTGAGCAATACTCTGAAATAGAATCATACTAGGAAATGTAGATTTTCCATATAATCTTTCTTCATATTATCAATTGTGGTATTTTGCTTGAATGTGAGAAATTTGCTTGGACATGACCGTATTAAGAAATATTCATTAGTCATACAATATTCGATCACGTCAATTATTGCAAGATTTTGTATCGAAGTTAGAAATAAGTTCGGATAGATCTCTTATAAAGGTTCATTTCTATGTAATCTTCACTGATTGTAATAATTTGGAAGCTTTACTTCCACGGGATCGATATATTGGAACGGAATGGTGTTATAAAGCATTTCTTTGTTATGTAGTTTTATCTCACGTCAACAACTACAGAGTTGTGCTGTAAAAGTGAGTCATATGCTCGAATAAAATCTTAGTATGAAATATTCACTTAGCATGTAATCTTCGTTGACGTTATCAATTATGTGCATTCACTTCGAAATGTACAATATATTGCAACAGAATCCTAGTAAGAAATATTTATTTTTGATGTGCTCTTTTATCACGTCACAAACAAAGAAGTTTTGCTTTGAATGAACAGTATGTTGAGACAAGAGCATGGTAGGAAGTATTCATATACTATATATTCTTCATTTATATTAACAATTCTACAGCTTTGTTTTAAAATGAGCAATAACCTAGGATAAAATTTTAGTAAGAAATATTCGTTGTACTTGTAATCTTTTAACACGCCATCAGTAGGAATGCTTTCCTTTGAAGTAAGCAATATGTTGCAATAGAATCCTAATAGGAAGTAATTATTTATTGTATGATTTTCGTTCACATTACCAATTGTAGGGCTTTGCTTTGAGATAAGGACTATAGTCACACAGACTCCTTTTACGAATTATTTGTTTACCATGTGCTTTTCGCTCACATTTAACTCGCAAGCTTTTCTTAGATTTGAGCATTATAGTCGAATTGGATTCTGCTCTTGCAAACAATTCATTTGCCATGCATTTTTTTACTCACATTAGCATCTGCATAACTGTACTATGAAATACACATTATACTTAATCACAATTGTTGTCATGTTCATTCAGTTTTAATGTAAACTTTAATCAAGTCAGCAACTACAACAGATTGTTTGAAGTGAGACGTATATTCGAACAAAACCTTGTCAAAAAATGTTCATTCGGCATATCATCTTCGTTTGCAGCAATAATCAGGAGATTTGCATCGAAGTAAGCGATATACTTGAGCCGAATATTAACTGACATTAAATATTTTTTTAAATTAATTTGAACTGTTGAAATATTTGGCGTTTTGTATACTTTTTGAACCCTTAAGTCTTCTTACCACAGATTAGATAGCACTATCGATCTGTATCACTGCTAAAACATGAATTTGTAACCGAGTTTAATTATTTTAATAAAGTTCATCGTACAAACAATAAATTTTTTTTTTATACTAAAACTGATGTTTAGAGCAGATGATTTTAATTCTACTATAAAATTGTAACTTCTTTATATTTGATCATTAATTCAATCGATGAAAGCCATGCAGACCTGATTTCTAGTTCCTGAAGTAAAGTAAACAACACAAAATGAATCGATTATAACTTTACTCATTATGTTCGCTTCAATTAACATCAAAGTCATCAAAGTTGGACTCAACCAATGAATATTTAATTCTTCACAATCTTCTTCAATATCGATATTAAACATTGAATTCATATGGATTTAGCTGTAAAATTAATGATTAAAAATATTATCCCAGATATTTTCGACAATGTTATGTCTAATTATACTATTAAAATTAAAAAATATAATAGAAATCTCACAAATTGACCCATAATCATCTACTTGTTTCATTGATGAAAACCGCAGCTCTTTATCTTATTCTTATCAAAAGTGATTCAAAAAGTACCCAAACGCATCTTTTCTATAAAAATTGCTTAAAGATAGAGATTTATTAATACGAAATTAATGATAATTGTGCGTGACTAGACTGAATGCGTTTGTTAGAAAATAATTTTTCTAATGCGGAATAGCATAACAATGTCAATACTTTATTTAAAGAATTAAATAATAACGCAATTTACTTTTTTAAATTAGAATCCTAGAAAAAGTTTTATTTATAGTCATTCTTTGTATCAGAACAAAAATTAAGAAAAACATACATCTTCTTTCTTCTATAAATCTATCATCTTTTTTAATACATAATAAATGCCAATTATGCAATTCAAAGTAGATATGAATAGATAAACTGCAAAAATTGACAAGAATATTATTATTTATAAAACTAGTTTTGTTAAAACGTGCGTTCATCGTTCTGCTTCGCATTAAATATTTTACTTCAATAATAAAAATAATCAGTCTTCTCGAGTGGAAATATACCAAAATAAGCACGTTTACATGATATCAACAAATTCTAAGCAAAAAATGTCCTTGAATTATTATTATTTTTTTATTCATATTTTGTTTATATATATATTAATTTCTGTGTAATAAATTTGTACCATTTTATGATTAAATGTTTAAATTCTAATCGAAATGATTTTGATGTTATTATATAAATCCAAAAAGATAAACTATTATTAAGATAAAGTAAAAAATATCGAGTTAAATAATAAATAAATAATTCAATTAGTTTTCTTTCATTATTTTTTACAATAAATTCAACAGAACATTTATAAATAAGTACAATTGTTATTGGTATTGTCGTTATTATATATGCACATAATTCAATAAAAAGCATTTTTATCATATCTCGATCTCGTTTACGAAATAATTGACGATTTATTGATATTTGTGGATGAATACGTATACGAAGATTTTTTAAACTATTTATCATTAATATTCCAAATATTATCATACTTAATAATGGAAATAATCCAAGAGTTATTAAAATATATATTGAATATATAATATTATATATTCCATTTGATGCATCACAAATATCATCTATAATTGAATGCATCATTGTTGGTAAAATAGCTAATAAAGACCAAAATAATAATATAAATGGAATAATACGTACAGCTATATTATATTGACTAAATAAACGAATTTGTTTTTTATTACTACAAATTGCATATCGATCAATACAAGCAATAACAATAAATGTTCTCATACATTCATTAAATACATGAACAAAATAAAATTGTAATTGACAAAATATTAATGAATATATTAAAGGATTTGAATAAAATGTTCCATAAATAATTGGAATAATAGAAATATTCATTCCAATTAAACTACAAATTGATGCTGATAATAGATAAAGTGAACAAGGATTTCGACGATGTGAAGATTGTATAAATATATTTATATTAAAAAATAATCCAATAGAACCAATTATTATATATATTGTCATTCCATAACGTGTTAAATATTTTTGTATTAAAGCTAATTCAGTGATCAATGTCATTATTATAAAGATTTAAAGATAAGTATGAAATGTTATGTGGATTTAACCTAAAATTTTTTTTTATAAATGAGAAGGCGTAGTAAAAATTTTTTTTTTTTAATTAAGAAAAAAAAAAGAACTTTGTTATTAAAATAGAAAACTGAACATGACCTTTTTGTTTAAATATGTTAAATATTTCAAAAGTTTTTTTTATACATTTTTTATTTCTATAGATAGTCATTACATATAAAAGTGAATATGAACATTTTATAAATTTAATTGCTTTGTAGATACTTTTGATAACAACTTGTTATTCACCAATATAACTGATTTCTGCATAAACCTTAATACGAGATTTATTCAAAGAAAATAAGACATTGTTGTATTAAAATATAAAATACGATAGAATTTGTTTAGAATTTAAAAAAAGATTCTTAGATTAAGAAAAGTTTCCAATCTCTTATTTCAGACAGAACGACAAAAATCTCTTTTAACCTCATCTGAGTATTCATCTTCTGTTACGTCTGCTTTTTTTCATTTAATAACATTGTATAAAATGACTTATTATCAATAATGAGAAATTAATTATAAAAATAACCATCATCATATATATCGCGTTTTCAATCTAATAAAGTACATTGAAAAATGATTGAAACATATATAATATTTCATGCATTTGGACACGAGACGAGTAAATGCAGTGAAATTTTGAACAAGATACCATTTCGACCCAAAATTTTCATCTTAAGTGGAATATTTGCCCCTACTGTTGTTGGATTCATTACAGTAAATACTTTTTTTCGGAGAATTTGTACGTATTATTGTTTTCTCAATAATTCAAGAACGAAAGTATATAAAAACATGTGGTTTTTGCCATGGTTCACGCGACATTTTAGAATAATCGAAAGAAAACCAGTAGAATGTATTAGATGAAGTGCAACCATATGATTGAAAATATTCGTCGAACAAAGAAAGTAAAAAGTGAGATAAAATTCCATTAGTTATAACTCATAATCACTCTCTCTATATAAAAGAAGTTGTGTCCGTTTTTTATGCATTTGAACATCGCATAAGCTGGAGATGCCAAACTTTTCATGGCATACTCTTAGATCCCGAGAAAGATCGAGAGGGTTGGTCTGAAATTTCACATAAATTATGACACATTGCAATTTTTCCCAATGTTTCAAAAACTTTGGGGCATTTTCTGTCATTGTTAGAATATTCACCTCTTAGCGTCACTTTTTTTGTACTAGATATTGGCATAAAGTATGGAAATACACATGAGTTAAGAGAAAGATAGTCACACCCCCACACTATTTCCTGAATTATCCGATTTAAAAATAAATGTAAGTGTATGCACGGCGAGACATTGCTCGAGCAATATCCCTAGTGATAAATAAATAACGGGATAAAAAATTAATAAGTCATTGGATGTAGAAACTCATTGTTCACAAGCTTGAAGAAAGATGCTATAAAAAAACCGGAAGCAATAAACAAAAGAAGCGAATCATATGATAGCAAACAAAATAATAAAAAGAAAAGTTTTTGTATTGATTATTTTAATGAGAAGTATCACGTTATGAAATAAATAATTCAAAGATAGACGATAATACATGATATATAATCTCTTGTATAAAAGTATTTCATTATTATTTAAATATTTATAGATAAAGTATATTATAGGAGGCATAAAGGACATTCCTGTCAAGTTATTAGATGACAAAAATTCTGCTTATTTTTGACATCTTTACGTTTTCCTTCAAAAATAAGAAACATAATTGATAAATATAAATATCTTTTTCAAATTATTAAACCATGAAAAAGGCACTTTTTGACATCAATGTCCGCTGCAATATCAGTTTCATTAAAAATTCACCCTGAAGAACCTTTGTAAAGTACAATGTTAATTACTTTTTTTTTAAAACTTGTTTATTGACTCTTTTATAGTGAAAGATGATATGTATTCAAATTACTATAGATAAAGTTTTATAAGTCAAATTTTATTTATTTATTGCTGATTATTTAATACTGGTACAGCTGTAACTGTTTTAACTCGATTTGTTGTAATCTGTACTTGATTTCTCTGTCGAAATATTTTACCAAAATATGATTCAATAATAATTGTATGAATTTTTAACCTCATATCTGGCATAAATAAAAGACAAATAATTGGTAAAAGTAATGTTTGTATATATGGTACATAAACAAGTATTGTTGAAAGTAGATAACCTAATTGTTGTGTATTTTCAAATATTTGTATAAGTCCAGTTGTTGTATATGGAATCCAACCAATTGCATAAAGTAATGAAGCAGCAATTAATTGTGCAGTTAATTTAAGTGAACGACGCTAGAAAAATAAAATAACAAAAACAAAAATAAAAATAGTTATTTAATAATCTTACCCATTGTTGAGCTCTATTATTTGGAATAACACTTCTTTTCATTCGACGTTTTTGTGCAAGATGACGTATAATTATAATAATATTAACAAAAACTGTAATAAATACAGCATTTAATACATTACCAACCCAATCTATTAAACCAAGTGCAAGTTCAAATTGATAACATGCACCACCACAAACATATCGATGAACATCATAATAAGTTTGACAATTATACCATACTATTGAAGAAAGATAAAATAATGGACAATATAAACTAATACATACAATAGGAGCATAATGTAATAAAATATAATGTTTTAGAATAATTCTTTCATGATAAATAAGTAAATAACGTTCAATTGATGTCCATGCCATTAATGCAATACTTAACATAAAAAGTGAATAATTTAAAGTAACCCATGGTGTACATAGATTTTCCGATCGAACTGCACCTTCATGTAAAAAAAGAAGTGTTATAGGTAATTCAACAATAACAATTAAACCATTTATTATAATAAGAAAACCATATATTTGACTATGTAAACGACGCCATTTGAAATGATACAACCTAAATATTTTAAATTTCGAATTATTTTTTTTCTTATTTATTAAATAATATTTACATGAATATTGTACAACATAATGAAGGAATTTGTAAAGAAAGTAATAAATAGAATTTAATAGTTCGTTCCAAGAATGACATACTAAATGGATTAATATCTTCAGATATTTCATTTGATTGATTACTTGTATTAAATATTGTAATATCCATATACTTTGTTTATTTCAAATATATGTTGTTATTATCCTATCAAAATCTCAAAAAGATAAAATAAAATTTAATAACAAATTATGGTATGACATTTTCTTTTATAATATAATAGAAGATTTTTATGACATGATGAGATATTAAAAAGTAGATTAAATATCTAGTATTATTCATCATACTTACGACAAAATTTTTACTTTGTAAATTAATAAAACTCTATGAATATCTCTTTTTTTATGTTGAATTTATTTCAATTATAAAGATTGATAATATTTAATAACTAGTTGTTATTTTTTCTTGTCAATTCCTGAAGATATTTATATCCAGGATATTGCGATTATTTGCTTGATTTAAATTAAGACAAAGTCAAATAAAATCATTATTTTTGCAGAGTATTTTTGAATTAGAGATTCATTAATAATGTATTATTTATAACTTTGAATTCGAGTGAAAATGCTCCTAATTTTTAACAATCAAAATATTAGTTCTTTATCAATTAATTAAAATTTATGTTTGATACATTTGAACAAAACATTGAGAAAACGTTATTCTTATATTAGAGAATATTCTAAAAATCTTAAATGCCTTACAAATACATGAAATATGATTATAATTCAAGTTTAGACCAAAACTATCTCTCATAATTGGAAAGAAAAACTTTTTTGTTATTAAAAGCCACATGTATACCGTTTTGTTTTTCAATATTTTCTCGAATTCATATCATTATTATGAGTTTCAAGACATCTAAATCTTTCGTTACACTTTAATAAAAACCTGTTCTGCCTTGTTTCTACAATCATTTAAGATTTCTAAAAGTAATAAATTATTTACGTTGACGAAACACTCAAAGGATTAATAATAATAACTTCTTTTAGGCGTATCTTCCACCGAAACCTTATTAGGATCCACATGCGACCAGTTTCTCTCACTTTTTAAATAGACGACGATATATTCAGTTGTTTCAAATGAGTCATTCGAGACAACTTAGCCCTTAGTGACCCGACCAGAATCATTCTATTGATGGTGATACTGTATTTTGAACAAAGTATCTTGTCGATATATATATGGGGATGGCCAGTCTTGCCTTCTACATTGTCTCAGATCTTCTACTTATTATCATAAATCTATGATTCTTTTACCAGCTACAATAATCCTCACATCACTATCTTTGTTGTTGTCTTTATCGGCTACATTCATATAGTACCCACGTACTTGAATCATTCCTGTTGTTTTGATTTTTCTTCGTGTTAATGGGTGTTTTCCCTCTTGCTGTGACTATATATAGCTATCATTTTGTTTTCAATAAAGAGACGAGAAAAAGAGTCAGAATTAAACCTAACATTTACGTTTCTAACACTATGATGTCATCTTCATCACAGATTAAATGGGATATAGCTACAACACGAGGGAAAAAACTCATATACACGAAGAAATGATACAGAAAAATCAGGACAACAATAATGATTCATACACGTGGACAACATACGAGTATAGACCAAAAAGAAAACAACAAAAATAGTGACGTGAGGATTACACTCCACTATTTATCTCGTCATTGTGATTTCAACCAAAGTATATGATTGAAAGAATAGCAGATCATTAGCTCTTTATCAGTACTATAACTGATAAAAACATTATAGGTTTATGATAATAAATAGAAGATATGAGACAATGCAGAAGGCAGGGCCGCCGAACAGACTGGACACCCCCATATACATATACTGATTAATGTACTCATTCAACCATGGTAACACTCAAATGATTAGTTCATTTTAAGATACATAAAAAAACTGATGATAAAGCAATAATGAAACATCTAAATAACTTCCAGTGAAAATTGGAATTTCTCATGTTCATATACTAAATTATTGTTTTATATTTGTTTTATTTTACATTTAATCAAGTGGAATATGATGAATTTATTTCTAATATAATAATATATATCTCAAAGAAAGACAGATAGCTGGGAGAGTATCATAATCGGACTAGCTTAAAATAAGAAATAAATAGTTAATATATTACTATTAAAAGTTAAAAAGTAGATATTATACAAAACCCTTTTAGAATAAGGCAGGTCTTCTTTTCAGTGATATTTAAAGTAAGATGTCAATAAAATGGCGTCACTTCAATGAAACTCTTGTACTAATATTTAGATGCAAAAGATTATATAAAACTTTTATCGTTAATATATTTGTGAGTAGTAAAAATGAAAAAAATTTGTTTGGAACATAATGCCTTTCATGTCAATATGAATATTTCATCATAAGAAAACTATTGCAAGTATGAAAATAATAACTTGTGCTTTTTTTCACCGGGTCAAATGACTAACTTCATAATAATGCATAACAATTAAATTTATAGAGAAAGAATATACTTGATACTATTCAATTTAGATATGAACATAATTGTCTCGATGAACTGTGATCACAAACAAAAAATTATTTCACCGAAACCAAGGTCAAAAACGATTGGTCTCTCTCATCTCTACTGGCAAAGTCTATTTTAACAAGAATATCTACAAGCATTTTAATTTTGTACATTTTATTTAATCATAAAAAATTTTGACAAAAATGATATAATATAATAAGGTAAGAAAAAATTGTCTTAAGAAAATGTTAAATATTTTAATCACTCCACC
This sequence comes from Macrotrachela quadricornifera, assembly GCA_022393335.1. Taxonomy (NCBI): domain Eukaryota; kingdom Metazoa; phylum Rotifera; class Eurotatoria; order Philodinida; family Philodinidae; genus Macrotrachela; species Macrotrachela quadricornifera. The sequence continues at coordinate 16,387 of JAJEKB010016743.1, read as the reverse complement.
AATCATAATCATCTCCACAAGTATTATATAAATGATCAGTTGACATATCACTTTGAAATTCTTTTTTCCAAATATTTGATGTATCATTACAAGAACTTTTTATTTCATTATCATGAATTGATGGCCATGGAACATGATCAATAACATAACCAACAAGACGAATACAATCAGATGCATATTTTAATGGTTCTTGCATATGAGAATGCCAAATAATATCGATCTAAATATTAAAAAAAATATCAAATTCTTCATTATATTATATAGAAAAGAACATCTTACTGCATATGTTGGATGTATAAAACAATATACATTTGATGGTGGATATTTAGTTGACATGTATAAGAATCGTTCATAAGACTTTTTTAATCTTCTTATAGCTACTGTTCTTAAATCAATTTCGGTTGAATCTTCATCATAATCATAATCAAGAACTTTGGAAATGGTTTCTTTCATAAATTTTTTACATAAATCCAACCAATTTCCATCAAGAATAATATCAGCTTCAGTAAATGAAAATGGATTTTCATCATTATTAGCTGATGATTCTAATGAAAATCGAAAATATGTTTTATCCCAATATGAATATATTGGAATAACACATTTTAATTTACTAAAAACTTCATGAACATATTTTGGATCACTTTGTTTATTATCATCTGATGTAGGTAATGAACAATATTCTTCTTTGAATTTTTCTTCATATAATTTACAAGTATCAATAAATGCTTGTTCTTTTAAAAATTGTTCCATTTCATTTGTTA
>JAJEKB010016743.1:0-15616 GCA_022393335.1 Macrotrachela quadricornifera | reverse complement strand
TAATAATGATATCAATTCACGAGCTGTTTTATCAATATCAACAGATAGTTCGATAGTTCTAAACAATCAAAATAAAATATTCAACAGTTATTATCAAATCTCTTTTCATTTAAGATAGTCAATAAAATATTAACAATAATAATATTGTTTATTAATTAATAATTTTTTTTTCTTACATATTTTGTGAATCATTTGGATGTTGTTTGAATCCACCAATAGGTACAATATCATGTTTACGTTTTGGTCGTATTGAAAATCCAGGCGGTGGACATACCATTGAACAGGCAATATGAAGACCTCGATATCGATATTTAGATTGAAGCTTTTGTAACTCTCTATTACGAAGATATTTTTCATACATCCATTCCATATAAACTTGTTTAAATGATTTTGAATGTAACTTTGTTGTAGCTATATAATATGAATGATAAATTCAACGATTAAAGAAAAGCAAATAAATGAACTTACATTTACATTTTAATTTCCAAATATCATCTTGATCAGTAATCATTTTGAATGAACGACATACTAATGAAGTATTACCCAAATCATGTACAGATAAGAATTTAAATATATATAACATATCTTCAGTAGATAAAAGTTGAAAATGAGATTTTGATAATGCATCTTGGATTTCATCTGATGACCATAAATGTTTCCAAGTAATATTTGCGGGATTTCGTTGTGCTTTATGATTTGATTTTGCTAGTTTTTTGAAAGACTCAAATAGTTTATCCATTGTTCTGTCTAGAAAACATATGAAGCCGTTATTTATAATTACAAAAATTGAAATTATTTCATAATAGTTGAAAAAAATCACGAAATGATAAAATATTTGTATGTGATTTTGATATTGTGTAGATCGAAAAAAAATATCAATAAAAGAAATGCAAAATCACACGTGCACTAACAAAATAAATACTATGAATAGAGGTGTTAGTGGTCGGGTGTAGCAAAAACATCGGCTGATGACTTACGCCTCTGACTATGAGTAAAAAAGAAAAAGATTTAACGGACTGTTACAGCGTTATCGACTGATATTCAGTGGTTAGACGAAGTCTGTTTATTCATAGAAAATTCCTGTCTATATATAGGATGGATGATCCGATAGTGTTGGATATATTCGTGGGAAGAAAATGGAAAATCGATTGAGCAATACATATGAGAAGATGACAGATAGAGAGAGAGAGAGGAAAAGACCAAAGATATGTGTTAGAGAAAAATGGAAAAAATCCACCTATATGTGACGTGTGAAAAGAGAAATAGATAAAGGAGAACAAAAGGAAAATACCATATGATATATGTTTGATAGATAAGTGAATGAATATCTTAGTTATTCGCTTACACGGACTCTAAATAAAAGTTTGTCTTAATTTATGTGTAATGCAATAATATTTATGACTCATACTTTTGCGTAAAATAATGAATACTTGCTTTTCATCAATTATGAATGAGAAGCGATCTCTCGTTGGTGTATGCCTTTTTCTTGCTTTCTTCTAATACTCATTCGTCATTGAAGGTAATAGTGTAGAAAGTAGTTGACGATGTTAGTTATCGCTTTTATTCTAATGGTGGCTAAGCTACTTAAATGTATTCAGTCATGCAACCAGGAATTTTTTGGATAAACAAGATTGCCATAAAAAAGGTACTTTTTGGCTCGTGACAGCAAATCAATCCGTACTCTCTCTAGGTATATATATATTTTCTGGAAGAAAACGACCTCTACTGTTTTTGTCTAGTTGTGGTATTGGACGTATTCGAAGTTAATTAAACACATTAAAATTATGAGTCATTGATTTTCTACTATGCAGTCTTGATGATTAAAAATTAATTCTACAAAGAAAAGCCTTTTACTTGATCTGATTGAATTTTGGCATAATTTCTTATTACAAAACATTTCAATTGTATCAGAAATCCAGCATATAGAATTTCGATTCAAATAACTCATTTTGTTGTAAAGATCTGAAATTTCGAATAGTGTCTGATTACCGTTGTACATGACAGAATAACTAAAAACAATCAAATGATAGCTACATAGTAGAACAAGATAACTGAGGCATAGTAGCTACTTCGTAGTTGTTTGAAATCTTGGTTTCACAATTCTACAGCAAAAAGATCAAATCTTGGTTTTCATCGTACCAAACTGCATCATGACAATGCACAACTTTACCGAACAGAAGATATTCATTCATAACCTCAAGAACAAAATGGAATTTTGATATCTCATTGCGGTTTACGACAATTGGTTGAAAGACAATTAGTCACAATACTGAAAAATAAAATTGCCAAGGAATTTTTATTATTTTTACTAAACAAAGACTTCACGAAGTCAAAAAAAATAACTAACAATCTAATCAAGAATCAGAAATATTAGATATGAGTATCAATACGAATATTTAGTAAGTACTTCTTCAAAATAAATAATGTTTCCATCTTTTCAAAATATTCCAAAAAACTAAAAGATGAATATCAACGTTCAGTCACTTTTGACTGACGAGATTATTTACTTATTCATTCGATGAACATACTTTTCTTTTTACATGTTATCCTCACTCGCACTCTGTACTGTATGCAATCGAATTACAAGTCTATAAATTAAGGTTCGTAGAAATTGAAAAAGGACCACACTTTTATTAAAGATGGGACCAATTCTATAGTGTGGCTAATTCTCATAGTGTCCAATTTTCGCTCTCTAAAGAATCAATTAGAAAGTTGGAATGGAAGAGAATGTTGGTATTATCAGTTGCATAGAGTAGAACTTACTCTACAATTTACACTAATTAGTTTTTGCCTCATGTTTGATTTGAGAAAGAAGAAATGTCAAAACTATTTTTTGATACAATTTTGTTGGTAAGTTCTGATTAATATATCTCTAGAATATAATCGATCTATCGAATGACTATCTTTAAATTCACTGAGACTTCCAGAACTTGTACAGTTTGTAGGACTAATCATTTAGATACTAAATAATATAATTGCGAGAACGAGATTGTGTTTTTATTAAGAGACAAATTTTGTTTTTTCAATCTCATCTTTTTATAATTGGTCTGTGTAAATTGTAGAGCTTTTCACGCTACATCTCGTGGTATATTTTCTTCTTATAATACAAGATATTATATCATAATAAAGAGAATGCAAGTGTCACATTCTTTATGAACTAATACAACCAGCACATCTCCTGACAAAACAGATATTATGGAAAGTTCACTATTATGATATTAGTTGATGTATGATCAAATAGCATAGAAAAATAGAGAATTCTTTTCTCTATCAGACTGTATAGAAAGGGAGTTTTTTTGACTTTATTATACGGTATTGAAGTGTTACTCTCACTGCTTTTTGTATACCCTAAGTGTGAGATGGAAGAAGCGAAAAATAAGATTCTTTTTTTTATTATCATGTTTAAATATACTTTATCTTTCACAATCTTGTTGATCAATACATAAAACAGTTAAACTGATTATACATTTTGTATATTCTATCACTAACAGTATCTTTATCTCTGTTCAATTCTGAAAAACAAAACACTTAATACTATGAGACGAAACTGTTAATAAAGAAAAATAGTGCACATAGAACGAAATCTTTAAAATAATACGTCTATTTATATAGGTCTTACTTTCCATATACATTAAAAGAAAGTAAATAAGAATATTGAAATACATATGTTCTACTTTTTAAATCTCACTAATTTTACTAGTAGTTATAACGAGTATGTTCGATAATATCAAGTATTGCTATCCTTTCCAAGTTGTGCTATCAACAATATTTGAGTGAAATAAGATGAATAGGTGCTAATGATAAGAACGTCCTGCAGTTAGACATCAGTGTGTGACGTTTGATTCGTTCAGTGAATAACTAGTACTATTGATTGTCACGCCAAAACGCATCAATTAACAAACAATATAAACAAAGCCATTGAACCTGATGATGTATACATATGGGTATCAACAAGATCTAAATTAGTGTGGGTTTTAAATTCTACATATATCCATACGGCCAACAACAAGGCATCAGTTAAATAAATAAACGATTTATACGTATACAAGTGATTTTTTTCGTTTTGTTTCTCTTTCCATGGTCTGATTTATTTTCGTCGATACTTATAAAGCGTACGTTATTAATATTTAGTAACACATCGTTGTAAACCACAAATTTTCGAGTTCAATTTTTCTATATCTTCGTACAAATCAGATATATATAAGAACCTTCATTCTTATAGATTTCTATACACTTTTAATAAGCGTAAATTACATTTTTAAACAACAATCAGAAAAAAATATCATAGACGAACATACGCGTTTCACCATCTAATTAAAGTTCTCAAGAGTATAAAACTATAGTTAGGAGGAAGATAATTAAATCAAATACTGATCGTGTCAGTATAAATGATCTTATCATAATGAATAGGCTCATAACGTTGATGTCCCATTCGCATCAAGAAAATCGACATGGTAGCGACAACTTTTTTCAGTTGTACAAGATAATATGACAATATTCCCAAAGCATGTAGTATGGAAATGGAGTGCGCATAGAAATTCGATAGGTTTATAATTGTTTTTTAATTGATTATTGCTTTATATAGGAAAGCAATGAGAAAGTATCTTGTTACTATTCATGGATGGATATTTTGAGTAATTCTGTAATAATGATTAATTCTTTTTATTATTTAAATAAATAATTTTATTGAAAATTCTAAACTACATATATTTTTTATTAATAAAACAGATATGGGAAAAGAAATAAGCCATCTACACTCAGTAACAAGCTACATAAAACATGTTGAGCAATGTTAGATATTAAAAAGAAATAACTAAAATATTACCAATATATCTAAATAAATGTGTCAGAATTAGTTCGTATTTGTAAATACTTTAATCGTAGATTTGAGTATCCATTATATGATCAGCTAAAATGGAAATAAAAAGTAAATAATCTAGTTGAAAAACTAGAATGATATCATAGTAACAACTAGAAATATTCGAGTAAATCTATTAGTTCACTTAACAATTTTCTCAAAATCAGGTTACATTGAACAAATGTGATAGTAGAAAAACATTTTAACTTTCCGTATATAATCTATATTATTGAATGATAAATACCTGCAGTGGTTGCTTTTACGATGATCGAACTAGTTTGCAAATTTTTCAGTTATGTAACTAAACATCAATGATATTGATAAATGATGAATAAATAGGTGCAGAATACTTACACAATTCGCTACTAACGAAGGAAATCTTCCAGATATCTAAATGCTTTTTCCTCGAAACATATCTAATAGTATGTGGATCAGTGCATTGATATCAAAGAATAAAATCCTAGTGGCCCATATGATTCTCTAGACCATATGTCATTGCTAACCATTTCCCTTCTGTTAAGGATACTTCTCATGACGTTTAATATCATTATCATTCTACTATGCAACAATAGATGAAGTAGCTATAAGAATGCACTTTTATAGATATATTAATCATAAGCTTCAAGCTAAATATCTAAGAGTATCCTTATTAATATTAATTTTACTCTAATAATGAAAAGATAAATAAATGATTTGTCTCGTGTTAATCATATCTAGTCTTTTACTCTCTAACAGTGTGTGTTGATGCTTAAAAACTAAGGTTAATATATCTGTAAAAGTACATTCTTATAGATTATTTTATCCACTGTTGCATGGTAGACTTATTATGGATCGCTAGAATTCTGGTACTTCAAAATCAGTGTATTGAACTACATAATGTCAGGTATATTTCGAGGAAAAGTAGTTAAACACTTGGAAGATTTCCCTTGTAAGAATAAGGCTAGTTAAACTATTGAAAGCTGAGGAATTGACGTTAGTAGAATACACACTTGTTCGAGTACCGTTTATTGATGATGCTAATAGGTCTGTTTGTCGTTTGCGCTGCAAAAAAAATCAAGGAATTTTATATTAAGAGTTCGGAATGCAAAAGAAAATTCTTGGACTACATGAAAAATTTCAAAGAAGAAAAAGAGAGTTAATCTAATAAAAATTAACTTACCCGTTTAGTTTGAGAAAGAACAGAATTACCGATCATTTTAACTGTATTATCTTTTGTATTTGAATTCTTATCAATTTCGTTTTGATTGTTCTTAAAATCAGAACGATGAAGTATTGTATTGTTATTCAATGAGCGAAAGTAGTTGTGACTTGCTAAATATTTTGTTGACTTATGAGCATGTCTCGTCACATATACTGGAATGAGTGACAAAACAACTATTGCAGAAATCAATAATAATCCCAAACCAAGAGCGAAACAAGGAGCAAGTATGGACCAACTATTATTAAAACACATTCATAAGCCAATCAAGTATAAAAAAAAAAGAAAGTTACTCTGAAAGTTTTTTTCGTTTTGATTTATCTATAGATATAACTTGATCTGTTACTGGTCCACCACTGAATCCAATATTGCCTAATTGCATCATGTCTTCAACGTGAGAATTATTCGAAATATTGTCAATCAACTTTTATGGAAGAAGGTCTCTCGATTAGTTTTTTTATTTATCTAAAAAACTTTATAATACAACCAGAATTATACATGATAATCTTTCTATTTTTATCTTTATTAAGAATATGTCATATCTTTGCTCTTTTTTTTTATTTTACTCTATTTAAGATAATATTTTACTCCAATAACTGGAGTTTTTCAAATTCTTCGAGATATTTCTTACTTTTAAGCAAACTTCTGTGAAAAGCAAAGTTGTGTATTTAGCCAATAATGAGAGAAAAGTGACATAATAATTCATTTTCAATCCTAGTTAATACTTACCCTTGCTTAACCATAACGCATATATGTATGCACACATACATATATGAAGTATTGTATTCGGTAGATACGATCAATTAAAGAAAAGAATAAAAAAGAAAAAAAATCCGTTTATTACATACAATGTATTATTTGTCCTCTACGAATGAACGATTACTCTTTATATAATTTCTTTTTATATGATAAATGTGAAGAAGCAACTTTATGTCCTTAAAGAAAACAAATCATAAGCGTTTGTAAGTAAGTAAGACCTTGGCTATCCAACGTACTAAAACTGTCAATTTTACACACCTTGATCCTTAAATAATCATACTTTTGCTGTTTCGTAATGATGAGCGACGATCGCAAGAAAGTTGAATGAATGCACGAAATAAATTGTACATTCATAGCTATTTTATATCTAATACAAATAATGAGAAAGATTGTTTGCCTAACAAAACGAACAATTATTTAAGGATCAATTTATGATTAGCATACCTCTACAACATATCATGAATGTTTAATACCACTCTTATTTTTCATATTAATACTTATATTTTACAATAATCAATATAGATTGAGAAACAAAAGAAATCGTATTTGAATTTCAAACAAATATCATGTATTCGAAGAAATAGAATAAAAAATGTTTCAACATTGTTTGACATTTGCTATATCATCCACTGTATGTATCAATCGATTAAACTGAATAATTCTATAGTCTTGGATGAACTGTATCTTTTCATGTGTTCTTGAATTGAAGCAACACAAGGACAACAGAAATTAGTTCAAAATGCTGAACAGGTGTGTTTTGAGCAATTTTAGGGGCCATGCTGATTTGGTTAGTGTTCTGATTGATGTATCTACAGAATGACCCAAAAGTCACTTTATCGAAGAAAAAATTGAATATCCTCGTTACAGTTTGAGCTAACCGGTTGATTTTGTTTTAACCCATAATCGAGTCATGTTCATAAGTTAAATCTATTGAAACAAGAATAGAGGAAATATTTTATTAATACTGTTAATAGTTTTGACAAAAAAATTTACTTTTTCAGAGATACGAAAAGGCAATGTATGATGAAGAGGAGCGAATTCATCGATATATACATTACTTATTCATATTTATTTTTTCTTGTTGTCAAACATAGGTTACAATTCTTTATTAATACAAAAAAAAGGAACATTATCATACAACAGTCTATATATTTGGGTGTGGCTAATCACTGATCGTAAGGTGCTGGCTGGTAACGTGAATTTTGAGTAATTTTTTTTGCCAGTTTTACATCATTTGATAAAGTGCAAGCTGTCGATCACAAAAAAACTACTTTTTTTTGTCTCAACAAATACTTCTTTCTGGTTGAAAAATACGAAATACTCGTAGAACATTTTTTTCAAACTGCAAAAATGTCTGCATTATCCTTTTTCAGATTTAGTGTCAAAGCCTCAGCATAGGCATGTTGTTAAATCAACTGTAGATCCAAGATTCTATGGGTGGTTGTGTTTCAAATAACGTCGAGTGAGATATATATATATATAGCCCAATTTTTGTAAACTTGTATCATTTTTTCATGTAAGCGATGAGTCCAAATATTTTATTTCATTCGATTCAACATACTATCAGATATAAAATTACGTACCCTTTCTTTTCTTAGTCGAGAAGAATCCTCCTTATTGATTTTAGGACCAAATAGCTAGATTTCTATCCATAACTCTCAATTTTCTTCGTTAAAAATTGAACTTCATATAAAAAGATTTTCATACTCGAAATCAGCGTATAAAATTGAGTCGATTGGTATATACTTTAATTGTTTCTAATGATTTCAATATTTTTTGAGTTTTCATCCGTTACTATAGCTGAAAATTTTTTTCAAAAAATTAAACATTATGAAAAGTTTGGAAATTCCGTATTTCTAAAGTACATAAGTACGCTTTTCATCCTTTGCAACCATCTCACATTTTCAGAAGGCGAAGCTTACAAATTCTTTTTTCTTTTTTTCATTCTTCACTTCTTTCTTTTCTTTTCTTTTTTTCTGCTTTACGATGATTCAAAATTTGCCCCGATAAAACATGTTTTTTTTCTCAATAGACTTTTTTCATTCCTTTCATTTTTACAGCAACAATTCTTGTTCTCATATTTATTATTGCAACATACATACGCGCACGCTACATCGAAATTTCGAACTTTTCTTCTACTATAAATGACAACGTCATCCCAAAGACTGTGTGATACATGCCATAAGGCAGCTGGTATATATGAATGTGGAGGATGTCAACGAACATTCTGTAGGAAACATGTGACTGAACACAATTTGGAATTGTCAAAAGAGATGGATAACGTCGTTTTTCATCATGACCTTCTTCAACAACAAATCAGCGGCCAAGATGTAACATCGAGCCAACATCCATTAATGAAGGAAATCGACAACTGGGAACGTGAGAGTGTGAAGAAGGTAAAAAGTATGGCTGAGAAAGCTCGGCACGATCTTGATCAATTATTGACTGGTAATAATAAATCTGTTACACGGCAGTTGACAGAAATTGCAACTCAATTGAAGAATAGTAAGGAGGCCGATGATTACTCGGAAAAAGATTTAACTAAATGGATACAGGCGCTGGAAAACCTAAAGAAGCAGCTATCAACACCGCCAAATGTAAGATTGCAGAAAGTGAATGATGAAACATGGTTGCAACAGCTTACAATTATAACAATTCCCATTAATTCAACAGACAAATTTGACAGAGTATCTAATAGTGCCAAAATATTAAAAAATGGTTTCGTTGCACAACATGAGGGAGCAGCTGGTTGCGCTGAAATTCGAGGTTTCAAGACATATTCAGTAGGAACTCATAAAATTAGTTTGAAAGTTGAAAAGATGGAAAATAACAATTGGATGTTCTGGGGAATTATATCACAAAGTACTGCAATGCAACAGTATTCTTACTCTTCATCATCAGCTAACGGATGGGCGAAGAATTCTAAACAAGTCTATTTAAATGGTGCAAACAGTGAAGGGTATAATAATTACGACGGTGACGTTATTGAAAATGATACACTTCACTTAACACTGAATTGTGATAACCGCATTATCGAACTTGAAAATGAACGTACAAAGAAACAATATTTTATATCAATTGATTTAAATGGCTGTCCATTTCCATGGCAGTTACATATTAATTTACATGGCAGTAACGATCGTATTCGTATATTGGAATAGAGTATGAGAGGAAATAGTGCACTCCATATTGATTTATCAGTTTATTTGTTCCAACAGATAGTGTTAGAAATAAACACTATTCATTTTGTTGAAGAACATTTTTGTCTTACATAATTCTTCCCATTAAAATATAAAACAGAACAAAGTGCTACTCTGAGCGAAGAAGTGACGAAATCTTAAGAAAGTCGAAGACTATACTTCTTCCTTTTAAAGACTTAAAGTTTTCTTGGTTATGCTGATAATTTTCAGAATCATATGATATACCCATCAAACTTCTTATTTTTATTTTGCATCAAATTAATCAGATATACAGAGCATCTAAATTGAGCAGAACAAACAACTAGTGCTATTATGCATATTTGAGTAGTTTCCTTTGTAACTAACACACATTGTGCTTCACTCTGGTCCATAAAGTGTAAGAGAGGTAAGTTCATCCACTCACATGTTTCTTTAACAATGTTTCAAACGAAATGGATAGATTGTTGGGCGAATTCGATGATGCAAACATCGGCTTGTCCATTATCGACTCGACAAAAAAACTCAATCATATACGAACTAGTTCGAAAATGTGTTGACGCTGCTCTCGCTAGTGGATTGATACATTGTTGTTCGGATCATAACAAGAAGCAACGTACGTCACAATGACAAAATAAGCCATGCGATCATCGTACACAGAAATAAGTTTTGAGGCATATGAGACTGATATGTGACATTCTATGCCTGGTGGTAGAGTATGGAGAGCACGCTAAAATATTTGCGGAGATTATTGAGATGTCGAGTCGCTAAGAGAAAAAGGACAATGCGAGAAGCATTATTATCAGTTAGGTAGAAATCAGAAATCATAATTAAAAGATAGTTACCATCACGTAATGGTTTCAAAGATGGAGTGATTCAAAACCAGTTTCTTTAGAACAGACTTCGCATAGTCTCAAATATCCTGAGAGTGAGTAGGTATCACCTATGATACTAGCATTTTACCAGCACAATGAGGATTATCAGATAACCTATCTTCATTAAAACCCCTAAAATAGAATTGGATGATAAATTGTTACCATCAATTAGATTCACAAATGCTACCAATAGTAGTCTAGTATTGATAACAGATCCATGACATTGGCAGTTTGGTCATGGTTAATAAGAGGGTTACATTAATTTTCCGGTTTGCATTGATAATTTTTTAGCTTGAAGTAGACCTTTGTTGTTATTTTAGGCTTTTGTTCCAAATCTTCCATAATACTTTTTATTTCTTTATTGAGTTGCTCGATTTTTTTTGTTTTGTATCGATTGAATAGCAATTGTAACGTTTGACATTCTTGTCGCAATCTTTTGTGAAATACGGGATCATTTGGTCAAAGATGTGTTCCAATAGGACAATTAATTGGTATAAGAAAGCTATAACCAACTATTGTTCTCTATAGAAAGTTAGAAATATAATTGAAGCTCGATATTTTTCTTTCCTATAAATGATTAAATGATTCTGATTTTCTAATTTTTGCTTTGGCTTTTTTAAAATGTGATTGAACATTTTAACATTATGAGCATTATTTGCAAGATAGAAGTATTCTTGATTGAATTTATTTTGACGCTTGTTACCGTCTGAAGTAAATTGAACAATGTTGTTCTCTAGTTGTATGTATTTATCATTTGTATTCGTTGTTGTAGAATTGGATAACAATTATTGAGGGATATTTGATATTATAAGAGAACGAATGGAAATAGCTAGCAAGAGTGAGTCTAGATGGCAGGATGAAAGTGTTATGTGGCATATCAATATTCTGGGACGTTCTCGTACGGATATTGTGTGATATGTACTTATTAAATGTCTAGAACAAAGACAGTTTTTCTTTGAAATAAAGTTCGATTATATCAAAATCACTATTGAAGACTACGTTCGATTATATCTAACATAAGGTAGACAATCGATGATTTCTACAGTTTAACCAGAAAGAAGCTGTCTGTTTATTATGTACATATACTGGTTTATTGAGGAAAAAATAAGTTGAACCAATAAAAAACTATAGTTTACATTTAATTAATTGTTTATTAACTCTTTGGCTCCACACGACGCATATATACATCCAAATGTATTTATCAAATAAAAACGTCAGAAGTATATGTTTTAACTATTTAGAAAAGTTTTTTGTCGTTTGTAAGGTAATGTCATACGAGTATATTTCTTCTGTATTTATTATGTATTATTTTCCTGATACTATCTAGTCAGTTCTATCATTTCTGTAAAACTCAGCATATTCTTATCATTTCTAAATTGTAGTATGTGTATATATATATATATATATCGATCGAACGATAGAAGATAGGAACAAGAACGAATCAAAGAACATTCTTCTTTGGATAATAATCATCCAGTTCAACAATTTATCTCAAATATTTTCATAAGGACTCCTTTGAGAAAACGACGTTTGTCTAAAAAAGAAATTAAGAAAATTATGAATAATTCTCAGTTCGACTTACTATCAGAGGATGAACTCCTAACTGCTCTCAATTGCATACCCATTGTTCCCAGCGATGAAAAACATCCAGCAGAACTTTATTAATAGTGTGAAATATTTACATCAATGAGACCACAGTTCAATGATGAACTTGATGTACGAAATGCGATTTCAGTTGTTTGAAGCACGCTAGTTAATTACTTTCATTCGTTTTTTGATTAGAATATAATGCAGTGCACAGTTGACGAAATGAATCTTACCATTTTCAGAATTTCACAGGTGAACGTCAATGGAAACCTATACCTTCCGTGCACTTACGATACATATTGGGCTTATCAACAAAAACAGAATTCGAAACTATTAAAGCACTGATCACTTATTATCTATACTCACTTTCGGTCCATATTTAACATGGAATCGACAAGAATCCTTCAAAATGCGCTAATACAACACGAAATATTTGTATGGATAAAAGTCTTATTTTATGAAAAGAGACTTTGATTCAAACAATATATTCTATCCAAACATCATCGATTTGAAATCAAGTTATTTGAAATTGTTGATTGTGAAACTGAATGTATCTTTGACTTTATCGTTTGCAAGAATCAAATATGAAGTTCCCAAAAACACCTAGACTTCCAATAAATTGATCAATTGTAATGGAACTAATGCAGCACTATTTGATTAAAGAATACCATTTATTCTTTGACAATTGGTATGTAAATCCAACGCTTTTTGATCTCTTACATCGAAATAAAATCGCTGCATATGGTACTTTTCGTTAAAATAGACAGAGATCACCACCTCTTACAACTAAGTTGAAAAGCGGTGAAAATCAATATTCTCATACAAGTATTTTACTTGCACTCAAATGATAGGATAAACAAGAAGTTTATAAGTCTTTCAAGTATTCCATTCAAAAATATATGCGAATTCGAACGAAAATAGACTGATAAACTAGACAAAAAAAGTCCGAAATCTGTCTGCGCTTTCAACTGTACCAAAGACATGTGTGCAATCGACTTTGTTGCGATTCAGATATCGTTTTCAGAATATATAAGAAAATTGATGAAATGGTACAAGAAACTTTTCCCCTATCTTTCTTAACATAGTAGTATACAATACATTTATAAGTTACAACATGTAGAATGACACTTGGCTCCATTTACCTGATTTGCGGCTTAATGTCATCGGAGTTTTGATAAAGTTGGGATCATAATGACCAACTACTATTGAAAAAGCATTAGCAAGGCTTTCTTCTTCTGTGCTTAAAATTGCTCGACATTTTCTTTTGCTCATTCCATAATCTTTGATGAGATAACCAATATACGCACAATGTATTGTTGATTGTCTCAAAGACTGTCATACAAAGGTTTAAAAGCTTTGTTTTTTGTAGAAAAAGCGCAAATTCATTAAAAATGTTATCCAAGAGTGCCTGCTATTTAGATTATAGTTTATTGATTTATCTCAGTCGATATGCTGGTAACATAAAAATTATGAAACAGTTAAGTTTCATTTTTCTTCATTAATTAATATATATAAAACGTCTTGCGCTTGTCAAAATATAGAATGATTCGTTGGGATCGTTGCGAATTTATTAAATTAACGTGTATAGTAAACAAAACTGTTTGTTCAACGAGCGATATTAGAAATATAAGTGATAATCAATCAAGTAAAACAAAACATAAACGGAAGTAAATAACGAGCGAACAATAATAAAGCAAATATAATATAGAGCTCTCATAAATAACATCCCTACTAGTGATCAAAGAAGAAACAACGGAGGCTTCAACCAAAAAGTCTTTTGAAGTCTGCTTTTTTCTCCTTGAATAGTTGATTCCCTTGAAATCTACGAAGATTCTGTTCTACAAACGAGTTATAATATGTCTATTTATTAATCATATAGTGGCTCAAAATGTAATTTGAATTTAAAGTAGCAGGGTGTCCGAAAAGTTCATACACTTCCTATATTATGAAATCGCAGGATAACAAGTGCTACATTTATTCAATGGAATGAAGTTTGCGAGGAAACACACGACGCCAAATCTAGATGTAGTTATTAGCGAAAATCATTGTATTAAATATATCCAGCGCTTATCATTCTGAGATTCCATAATATAGAAGTTGCATGGTCTGTTCAGTCAACATATGATTTCACTTTTTTCTACATGCATGTTCTTTCTAACGTTCAATGATACAAGCATAATGATAAGTGAAACGCTTGAAGAAGATTAATTTGAAAAAAAAAACATCAGAATTCTTCTAATGACCAATAATGCAATAGAAATATTTTCTAACAGATAACAATATCAAAAATGAATCGAATTAATTAAAAATTTTTTCAAGAAAACTAATTTGTAGGTGTATAGAATGTAAATAGTAGAAAATGGATGACTAATAATTTTAATGCATTGAATCAAGATCAGATACATTTCAGTTGCTTAGTCATCATTAGAAAAAAGAAACAATGACTAACACCTACAATTTTTTTTCGACTTTATTTTCTCCAGTAACGACTGAATGTATAAAGGAAGTGAAATTGAAAGACGAAAAATGAAAAAGAATTCACAAATAAAACGTGTACAAAAACGACAAGTCTCACCTCAAGCATGATTGATGAAAAGTAAGTATTTATTTATCATTTTACATACAAGTATAAATCATACGTATGATTCCATTACTCATCCATCACGACAAATTTTATTTAGAATTCGACAAATGCTTTTTTTTTACATTTTTATTCATAGTATTTATTTTTTAAGTATATATGTGATTTTGCATTTCTTTTCTTCATTTGTTTTTGTCGACGCAATATCAAAATCATGCATAAATGCATATTTTTTTTTTATTAATTTCTCAACTTTTTTGTTGAATTATTATGAAATATTTTCAATTTTTGTAACTGTAAATAACGGCTTCATTTGTTTTCTAGACAGAACAATGGATAAACTATTTGAGTCTTTCAAAAAACTAGCAAAACCAAATCATAAAGCACGCCGAAATCCCGCAAGTATTACTTGGAAACATTTATGGTCATCAGATGAAATCCAAGATGCATTATCGAAATCTCATTTTCAACTTTTACCTACTGAAATTATGTTATATATATTTAAATTTTTATCTGTACATGATTTGGGTAATATTTCATTAGTATGTCGTTCATTCAAAATGATTACTGATCAAGATGATA
>JAJEKB010016735.1:0-13307 GCA_022393335.1 Macrotrachela quadricornifera | reverse complement strand
ACTTTGAATTGATTTTGTTTTCTTTGGTATTGGTAATTGGTTTAGTTCGGAAGCTAGGAGATTCTTCATCTGTTGTTGTTGCTTCCAAATCTTCAGAAATTTCAATTTCACAATCTTTGTTCAAGTTCATACGAAAATTATCATCAAATCTATTGAAGAAAAAATCCAAAACTAGATCCATTTTTGAGACAATATGTATTTGTCAAATATAATAGAAAAAATAATGAAACAATGAGAAATGAGAAAAGGAGAAAATTTATTAAGATTTATTTCATTGTTCATAGTGAAAATAGTATTTTATAAAATTGAATAATTCAAGACGAAATTAAACAAAATGGATGCTAATATCTATTGGTCAGTTCTTTACCAATAAATTTTATTATAGATGTCTTTATACAAATGGCAAAACTCTAGTGGAAAGTACAGCTTGTTTTTCGTTAGAAGATTAGTTTATCGCATAGCAGCCTTAAAAGCCTAAATGGGGTACAAAATATGTACCCCAGGGGTACAAAATTTTCTGGGGTACAAAATGATAAAATGGGGTACTGTACCCCCAAATGGGGTACAGTTGGCAACCCTGATTTGCATAGAAAAAATAGAGTTTCTAGGGTGTTTTCGCATGCTGATTTAGAATATCACACTTGTTTCCGACAAAAACCAACTTTTGACGATCAAAATCTTAAGATATTTCCGTTTTTCTTGGTATTTTTCTGTATATGTTTGATCTACCTCTAAAGTATTGCTTTTTTTTCTTTAAATTAAAGTTAAATGATTGGCATTGTCGAGCTTCATTATTTCATAATAGTGCAAAAAATATTTCTCGTTTACTTCAAAAATTAGTAGCAATTCATAATCGTGCATTACTTTATGATATATATAATTATATAAATGATATGAATTCAACAATAAATCTTTGTTCAAAATATCTTTATTGGATTGGTAAGATATTTATTTCATTTTTTTTTAATATGTAAGAGAATTTTAAGATGATAATGAAAAACGTTCATCGATATTTATGTCAGGTGATGTTGAACCATGGTCAATACGTGGTGGTCTTGCAGGACAATTTCTTGTTTGAAAATTTTTTTATTTATTAAAAACAAAATAAAAATTTTATTTTTATTTAATAGAATATTCTTCCATTAGGAGATTTTCAATCATTAATTAAACCACAAATTAATTCAGTATCAAATATTTATTTAATTCGACCAATGAATTCAAATGATCAAGTTTGATGAAATTTTACAAAAAAAAAATACTAAAACTTATTTTTTTATTTT
This sequence comes from Macrotrachela quadricornifera, assembly GCA_022393335.1. NCBI lineage: Eukaryota > Metazoa > Rotifera > Eurotatoria > Philodinida > Philodinidae > Macrotrachela > Macrotrachela quadricornifera. The sequence goes on along the minus strand of JAJEKB010016735.1, from coordinate 12,027 downwards.
ATTTTAAGACTTCAATGTATTCATTATGTACAAAAGTTTGTTATCAAGATCAATTTGATCATCTTATTAATCAATATTCACAAATTTTACCTGATAAGTTAGTTTTATTTATTTTTTTTTTAATTCTATTTTATAAAATTTCAAAATATTATTTTTATTTAAATAGAATAATTGGTGGATATTTATTAAATTCATTAAAAAATTTTGATCAATGTTTTGTTATTGATAATAATGAAGATAATTTATGTGGATTTATATTAACAATATATGAAAGTGAAAAATATGATAAATATATTCAAAAAGAATGGATTGAACAACTTGAAAAAAAATATTCAAATATTGATCATGTTAATTATTTTATTTATTTTTATTATTATATATATATATATTTTATTTAATTGTAGAATTTTTTTGAATTAATCGAATGTCCACAATGGATTTATGAACAATATCCAATTCGTATACAATTTTTTATTGATTTAACAATTAAAATAGAAAATATTTATCATATTGGAAATAAATTAATGAAAATTCTTATTAAAAATCTTTCAAAACAAGGTTATCATGGTTGTCATGCATTATTAGATGAAAGAAATGTACTTTTACGTGAATTTTATTATCATTTTGGTTTTGTTGATATTCCATTTATTGATCAAAATGATCATTTTATTCTTCTTGGAAAATTATTTTAAAAAATATTTTATATTTCGATTTTTAACAAATTATCTTATTGATTATAATCATTTTAATAAAAATTCTTTTAAAGATTATTTTTTATTATTAAAGGTAGAAAATGGTAAGATCTTGAGAGGAGAAATACGATACATTCTTCGCAGGTCTCTAGTGAGAATACGGCATTGCATACGATGCTATATTACTGTGTCCAAGATTATGAGTAAATATCGCTCATTTACGATCGTAAAGATACCGTTTTGTCACCACTAGTGTTTCAAAAATGTACTATAAATAAATCCATTTTCAGTCAGTGTTAAGAAGACATGGTTTTATGCGATATTAGACAGTTTTGTCCGATTGGAGAACAGACATTAAAATCGAATCGAGTCCGAATTTTCTTGATACGTTTGACTCTCTGATTAGAAAGGATGTTCTAAACAAATTCATTTTGCACAATCATTCGATATAAATGAACCAGTGCATGTAGAAATGCGTAGAATCAAGATTTTTTTTAGTCTCAATCTCGATTCTGACCTACGGATGTATTATTTCAAAATTTATTCGCATTAAATATAGAAAAATCTTTAATATCAGTTTTTCTGATCATCCTCTTTGAAATTTGCTTCGATTTCTTTGATTTATAACATATTACGTTAAAAGCAAGAAAGTATTATATATAAAAATGAATAGATCGACAGTGACAGGAAATTGGAAAAAAAATTTATAGTTTATTAACCCTATTGAAATGATGTGAGTTACCGGTGGCTCACAGTATATTTTAACAAAATAAAAGATTCTTTTTCTTTTTCTTTTAAGCAATGAGCAAAGATGAATCGTTTACTTAATTCATCTTTGGTACTGTATGAATTATTTTATTATGTAGAGCAATGCCTTTTATTGAAGCAATTAAGGCAAAAAAAATTGTCACAATCAGAATAGAAGGTTTTTATTCTCTTTGCTCGCATCGCACTTATTTCTCTTGATTGTTATTACCTGATTTTCTCATAGGAACTAGCATACCGTCTTTGGACATTGTGTGCAGATTTTTCTATTTCTTCTAGCTTGCGATCGACAAGTTTAGGCTTCAAATAATTTATTGATCGTTGCTTCGAATCGGATCTTGGCTTCTCAAATAATATATTAAAAAGTAAGGACTGAAGAAAACTTTAACGAAACTGCAGAATTGTCGTGTCATTGTTAACAGCATAGCTTTCTTTGTAAATTGACATTATCACTGCTAATTTCTTTTACAGAACATATCAGTCAATGAGTTACTTCTGCTTTTTCTATCGATTTCTTCAAACAACATATAATCATCGTAGAATTTCAGTTGTTTATCAGATAATGATATAAAAAGAATGCAAAAGAAAATAAACTGAAACTTCGTTTCACTATCTTATTTCTCCTATGTCATATATATATAAAGAAGAAAAAATAAAATAAGGAATAATTATTCAGTTCAATATGAAAGAGAATCACCTATATAATATAGACAGAAAAACAACTGGTGCTACATATTGAAAATGTCAACAAGTGTATTTGTCGAAATGTGAATATATATATAAATGAATCTATTAAAGCTATCTTCTAGGAAAATTGAATCACCGCGAAAGGGTTATTCATAGAAGATACAGCAAATAGAATGAATGAAGATATGAAAGATAATTCAATAAGAAGTTTATTTCTTTTTAGCTATCAATAGTTAGAATTCCTCGAGGAACTTGATACAGTTTATTTCGTTATCATCTTGACTTTGACATATAACTTTTTTGTCTTAGTAGATTTTTGATTTAAATGTATTTCATATAAAACAATCTTTTTTAGATAAAAAAAACCTAAAATGAATTGTTCAAAATTTCTTTTAATGAATAATAATATTGAAATTCCTCAATTAGCATTAGGTACATTTAAAACAACAAAAGAAGAAATGATTAATGTTATTGAAACAGCACTTTCAATTGGTTATCGTCATATTGATTGTGCTTGGATATATGAAAATGAAAAATATATTGGAGAATGTTTATCTAATGAATTGAATAAAGGAAAAATAAAACGATCAGATTTATTTTTAACAAGTAAATTATGGTGTTCATTTCATAAATATTCTCGTGTACGAGAACAATGTTTAATAACAATAAATAATCTTCGATGTCAATATCTTGATCTTTTTCTTATTCATTGGCCATTTGCTTTTGTTGATCAGGTTTTATTTTATTTTGTTTGTGTTAAATATATATATATATTTTTTCTAGGATCCAAATAAAGCTCAATTAGATGAAATAAAAATAGATGATAATATTGATTTTATTGAAACATGGAAAGCAATGGAATTATTAATTGATGAAGGTTTAGTTAAATCAATTGGTTTATCAAATTTTAATGAAAAACAAATTGAACGTATACTTCAAATATGTAAATATAAACCAGTTGTTAATCAAGTTGAAATACATCCATATTGTCCACAAATTGAATTAGAAAATTTTTGTAAAAAACATCAAATACTTCTTGAAGCTTATGCTCCATTAGGTTTATCTAATTATTAGTTTTTATTTTTTATTTATATATATATTAATATAGGTGCAAAAAATCGAGAATGGAAAGAATCAACTGATCCAGAAATTTTAGAAGATAATATTATTAAATCAATTGCAGATAAATATAATGTTCATCCTGTATTAATTCTTCTTCATTATATTATTGATAGAAATATTGTTTGTATTATTAAATCATCAAATCCACAAAGAATTAAAGAAAATTTTCATTTATTTAATGATAAGAAATTTCAATTAAATCAAGAAGATTTTAATCAAATTCATAATGATATTAAAATTAGATTTCGTTATTATAAAATGAATGATGGAAAAGATTCTAAAGAACATCCATTTAAAGATTGGAAAGATTTCATTCCATAAATATAAAGCCCTTTGTTTTTGTTTAAATAATTCCTAATTTATTATCAATATCTGCTTATTGTATTCATTCTTGTTTGTTGCATTTAAATATTAACCCTTTAACCACATTGGTATTGGCAATGATCATTTATAGAATAAATATAAAAACTAAAGAAAATATCGAATTGAAAAACTATGAGAATCTTATTACTTCGATATTGAAATATCGGATCAATAAAATCGAAATTTTTCCAATAAAAATGTTCTCTATTCGAAAGCCATGGAGATACTATGGAATTGCGAAGGGATATTAGTTGACAAAGAAGCACATTATTGAATAGAATGTTTCAAAATTTACATGAATTACACATATAAATGAATACAATTGATCATGTCATCACTCTATTATTTCAGAGATTATAAAATGGACTTTAAGAATATGTTTAAAACAAAGCTTATGCATTTTTTAGGATTAAATTTCATTGGTTTACTCTCCGATTTTTTCCGTTACTTTATATGCGGATACCAAAAATTAGTGGCAACGACATTTTAGTAAGACATACTAAGCTTGATAAAAGTTTCTTTTTACAGCGGATGATAGAGAAAGCAATGCTTGTTCTTTCTATGCTATTCGATCACTATTGAACTAATATCGTAATGATAAAACTTGGATAAGAACTGTTTTTGTTAAATGCTAGCTCGTTATAGTAGGCCATAAGGGATATGCCATTGTTGTATTTCGCTTTGTTATTATTTGATGCGTTCTATCAAAAAAAGAAATATACAAGCACAAGATGCAGCGTGAAGAGAGAAGACAATTTTCACTGAATCGCTTATTTTCTAAGTGCACTTTTTGTTTTCAAACAGGAACAAAAGTGTGAATGACCAAATTTTGACGTTACAAAAACGAGGTTTTCTTTTTAGAGAAGGACGTATACATTTTATCTTATTGTATTTTTCTACAGTTTTTTTTGTAAAATGTCAAGTTTTCCACGCTACATGAATTTTTATCAAGCTTAGTGTGTCGTATTAAAAATGTCGTTGCCACTACTTTTGGATATCCTGGTGTAATAGCATGAGAAAGAAAGCGATTGCTTCTGTCTATTGAATGAAAAAAAAATCAAGTGACTTTAATTTAAGAGTAAAATATTTCATGAATTAAAGAAGTTAATACTTCATTGATTAAGTTAGTTTTGTTATTGTTTGTTCTAGATCCACTATGAAGGATAAAGGATTAAATGATAGACTTAAATTTCTGTTGAACCATCTCTGTAATTGATTGAAATAAACCAGTATTTAATATACAAATGAAAGAGTTTTATTTTTTCTAATTTTTATATAGATAAATATATTTCTTCTTGCCAAAATTCTTCGATTAAATAATGCGAAAAGAATTGAATTTATGTATGATTTATAAAGATGATAATTGATATTCTTAAAATAGTTAAATTTTTCAAGAAAAACAAATTTTATTAATTCAAAAGTTAGTAATATTTAACATTATTTGAACATCTTTTTCATTGCTCATTATGTCCATGATTTTCAAAAACGTGTATTTCACGAAACAATTATGTCCTTTAACAAAAAATTAACCGTGTCAATTACTTTTGAATTATGAAAAGTTTTACTATGAAATGAACATTCTTATCTATTATCTACATGAAAAATGAAAAAACAGAAAAAGGTTAGTGTTAAAATGAAATAGATATCGTGATTAAATACAACGAAAAAAAAAACTTGAAAGTTTGATATATTGTTTTATTGTTGAAGTTTTTCAATTAATTGATTAAAATGTTGATTATTTATTTTTTGATTTTCATCAAATTTTTCTGTAAGTTGATTTAATTTTTTTTTAATATCATATAAAATTAATGAAGATATATCTTCACGTATTAATCTTGGTTCTTCTAATTTTAATTCATCATCATTTAACTAAAAAGAAAAAAAGTCAAAATAAAATATTTGATTATTTATAATACTAACTTTATTTAATTTCTCTTTTAAATGACTTTTCATTCTTCGATCTTCAGGTAAAATAACCGATGTATAATCAATAAAAACTTGTATTGTATAATGTGTGTTATGAATTCTAGTAACTTTTATTTTAATCCAATGTGAATCTGTTCGATACCAAAAACGTTTAAATTCATCATGAGATAAATATTGTTGAAAACGAACACGTATTGCAAGCCATGGTAAACATGATACAGATGATGGACATGCTAATAATTTTGAACGTTCAATATCACATTCATTTCCATAATCAACAAATATTATTCGACATATTTCACCTAAACAAAAAACAATTCTTTTTTAAATAAAAATAAAAATAAAAATAAAAATAAAAACCTTCAATTGATCTAATCCATGCTCGATAATAACCAGTTTTATCATCATTATTATCTTTTTCATTTTTCCAAGGAGCAATTACCATCCTAAAGAATTTATTTTATTTAAAATATTATTTAAATATTGTATCTGGAATTATTTTTCAAAACGATTCTTAAATTGAACAAATCTGTACGAATATATTTTAATAGAGGGATAATGCTAGAATTTTATACTAAATGAAAGCTTGTCGAAAACGAAATTTATTGGTACTAAATAGTATTAGTTATCGAAACTTAAGGGTACCCCTCACCCTCCGGCACTTTTCGAGAACGGCTCATTAGAAAATTTTGAAACTTTCAGAGTTGATAGATCTCGGTGAGTAGAGCAAAAGTTGTCATAGATTCCTGCTTGATATGAGATACCAAAGTCCTAAGGGCTAAAAAAGACCCACCCTCTTAGCGCTTCCCTTCCTTTTGTCTCCTTCTACTCGAAAAAAATCACTAGAAGTCTGAGAGCATTCCCAAAAGACTATGGTTTTTGTAAATAGTACTTTTTTTTCAAACTCTACCAAAAACTAACAGTATATAATATTTCGAAACAAGAAAAAGTAGTCTCTCGAAACATTTAATACAAAAAAAAACCGATCAAATCTCTATAATGATTCTTTGATGACATTACATTCTTGGTTTAACACAAAGTGGATGAATTGATCTTGGTTCTTTAACACTACATTGATGATAATCAATAGCTGCTAATGCTTTATCAACATGATTTGTTGTTTTATCAGACATAAGAATATAAAAATCATTATTTTGATGATCATCACCACGATATGATGCTAATATAGCCCAATATTCATCACCAATATTTAATATTGTTTGATGACGAAATTCATCTTCTAAATATTCTTCTTTTCTCATTGAACAATTCTAAATAATAAATTTATTTTCGATTTTTTTTCTTTTAAATTAAATATAATCAAACTTGATTAAGTAAACTAATTATTTGATCATTAATATTTTCATTATTATAATTAAGAATAATTAAATCATTTGCAAGAACACGCATTTCATAATGATGATGATCTTTAAACAAAAAAAAAAGGAAATTTTTTTTTTATAAAATAAATTCATACTTAATAATTGATGACATGATGATAATGTTGTAACATCAGCTAATGATCCATTAGATATACCTGATAAACGACATTGAACACAACAAATTGATTGACGACTTAAACTAAGATTTAATAATAAAATTAAATTCAAATATTTTATTTAAAAAAAAATCATTTACGATTGTGACATTTCACGAATATCTTAAATATACAAAAAAAAATTTTAATAATAAACAAAAAAAAGAAAAATATATATACCTGAAATAGGAATTTGTCTTTCCATTCCCCAATCAATTAAATGAACTGTAACAAGATTATCTTCATTTGTAATTAAATTTATTTTTGTTAATAAACGACATCGAAACCATGATGATTGACTTTTACACATATAATATCCATCAGTTTTTAATCTAAATAAAAAAAGAATAAATATTTTATAGAAAGAAAAAAGTAAAAAGAAAATTTTTTTAACGTTAAAATATCAATTGTTGGTTGTTTATCTAAAAGTGTTTGTTGAAATGTATCATTTAACATTCTTGTTGCTGATAACCAATCTTCATTAAGCATTATATAAATAAATGAAAGTTGTTCATCAATATGCGATACACGTACATTTGAATAAATTTGTCCACGTTCAAGACGTGGTTTATGATTTGGAATATCCATTGTATCAAATTCAAATAATGATTCATCAACATTATTAACTATATTAATAAATAAAAAAAAAAAGAAAATGAAATCAAAATTTTTTTTTTTCTAATGAAATTTATACTTGATGTATTAGATAAATGTTCAGATAATTTATATTGACTATTTGAACCATTTGATTTTGTTATATAAAAATTTGAAAACGGTATTGTTGATGTTTTTGTTGTTGTTATACATGATTGATTATCATCATCATCATTATTATATTCAAATTCTTCTTTCATTATTTCGTTTTTATTTTATTTTTATTTAATATAAACTATTTCTTCTTTGAAAATAATTTGGGGAAAAATTTTTTGTTTCTTTCCTCTTTTCAATAGAACAAAGAATATATAATTCCCTCTACTGAAAGGAGGGTATTACGCAGAGTAGTTATGTTCGTTCGTTCGTACGTTCGTTCGTTCGTATGTTCGTTTGTTCGCACACAAGTTCCTTCATTCATACATACGTATGTTGATTCCTTCTTAGTGCAATAGAGTATGTATAGTAAAGTTTGACCGAAGGGTAATCGGGGACGGGGAACTCGAATCTGATGTTGGTTTTTTAAAATTTTTTTAAGAATCATTTTTTTACACAAAGGACCACTTTTTTTTGCAAAAAAAAAAATTTCTATAAGGGTTGACCGGAAGGTAATCGAGGTCGAGGAATCTAAATCTGAGGTCAGTTTTTTAAGATTTTTTTTCGATCCATTTTTTTACACAAAGGATCAAGTCTTTTGGAAAAAAAAATTTTTTTATAAGGGTTGACCGAAGGGTAATCGAGGTCGGGGAACTCGAATCTGAGGTTAGTTTTTTAAAATTTTTTTAAGAATCATATTTTTACACAAAGAACCACTTTTTTACCAAAAAAAAATTTTTTTTATAAGGGTTGATCGAAGGGTAATCGGGGCCGAGGAATCCGAATCTGATGTTAGTTTTTTTAAAATTTCGTTGAGAATCATTTTTTTTTACCCAAACGACAAATTTTTAACAAAAAGCATTTGTTTTTATGAAGTTTGGTCAAAGGTAGTTGAGGTCGCGGGAACTTGAATCTGACTTCGGTTTTTTGAATTTTATAAATGAATAGCCTGACGGTAGTTTAGAAACACGATTTCTACGAGAAAGAGCTGAGTGAGTCTCTAGGCAAGCGTTACTTGTTTTATAAGGGTTGACCGAAAGATTATCCAGGTCGAGGAATCTTAGTCGTTGGTTTTTATGTGAATGATTGTTCCTGGTCTAGTTTAGGTCCCTTCTTCCCGAAAAAACCAATGCTTTTTGAAAACTTAATCAAAGTTTATCGATGGTGATATATGAATCTGAGATAATTTTGTTCTAATACATTGTACTTGGGTGTTTTTGTCCTTCTCTTTCGAAAAGAAATGTTCGCGTTTCCAGGTCGATCGTTACAAACTTCATGAACGAGTGTTTTGTTCCCGTAAATAATCGTATTTTTCTGTTTGCGGTCGTGAAGATATACGATCGTAATACGGCTTCATGTAAATCTTTGTATTGCTCTGTGTTCGATCATCTAGGATCATGGTTGTTTAACCTAAGCACTTATTTGTTTCAAATCTTGATCAAAGATAAAATGGCAGGGTGTTCGTAGTTGGGATGTGTATCTTCAGGCCCGTTTAGGAGTTTGAAGTTTAAGGGTTACAAGTGGTTGCCTTATGGGAACTGTAAATGAAATAATCGAAAGGAGAAGTATGAATGTAGGATCATTTTTGATTAAACGTTTTTGCGTTCTTGACTACTGCATGTTATATCCTTCGTCAGAGTTTTAGCAGAAATACGCAGGCATAATATAAATAACTGGTTGTGATCTCACTGTTGCATCTTTGTAAACATCAGTATATAAAAAAACATCACAAATAGGTGAAGGTCTGTGCTAGACGAATAGGCTCCGTTCTCAGCGGCTCATGAAACGATATTTCATCCTTTAAATTTCTTTTTGAGAGTTGTATTAGTAGAAGGTCATCGCGATAGGAGAGAAAATGAAATGAAACCCACTTATTCACTTTGAAAGTAAACCAAAAGTGAAGGACACAATGAAGGCTTCAAGAGAAACGGCTAGTCATGAGTGGCCGACCGTAGGGAGGCCGACAAACGACTAGACGTTAATTTGGAAAGTCACTTTAGAATATATATTTAAAAGAGTTTCAAGTAGCTTGAAAGATTTTTCAAAAGAGCTTAATTGATAACTCTTCGAGAAAGAATTGAAAAGATTATATTTTCCTTGAATTAAAGGAGAGAATGAAATCTGCGCTGAAAATTACACACTGTCATGTAAATTTCGGAAGCCTTTGACCACGAATTGGTCCTCTCTGAGCGATTCATGCGTCAGATGTATGAAAATCGTTGGGCGAACCGATCGGAAAATTAAAAAAAACACTATGTATGTTAACGGCTAATCGTGAGTGGCCGATCGTAGGGAGGCCGACGAACGACTAGACGTTATGTTGAGGGGCTTACACTAAATAAAATGAGTAAGGATAATAGAGTTTTTGAGAACTGGATAAATGATTTGATGCCTGAATCAAAATAAGTCGTTATCGTGTCTTAAGCGTAGTGACCGATGTGATCACATCCTTTCAGTAGAGGGTCAGCAGCAATTATGCTGCGTTACTTGTGATTAGTATGATAAGATTAATCTAACCAATGAATAATCGAATTAATTGAAAAGTTTTATATTATAATTTATTAATGCATTTTGTTCAAATAAATATATATTTTATTAAATCATGAAGAAGAAATATTTATTACTAATCAGAAGAATTTTATCGAGAAATCTAATGATTTTTTTCTACTATATAGAAGATAAGCTTTTTTTTAATGCTTTGAGAGATGTTTCAAGTAGTTTGTTAAAATTTTCTGATATGCTGTATAAAACTGTTCATAACTTTGCGAATTCGAACTTAAGTGAACGAATAACGCTTGTATAAATTAGAAATGCATTATTTCATTGAAGTGGATCAATTAAAATCTAAATATGACATCAATCTAGATAATAACTTAAGTTTTAAGGTAAAATTTTCTTCATGATCCAATATTGAACGCGTCCGTTCTCAAATCCGAAATTCGCCTAAATAAATCCCGACATATATAATCAACCTACAAATTTCTGATAGATTCTTGATGAAGAAGAGTGCATTCATATTTTAAAAAGAATGATTCATCAAGTACATACATTAAGCCATGTCCTATAAAATACGATGCATATACATCAGTGTAAATTTTTTATCACATCAAATTTACAAAAGTATACATGAAAGGTCATAACAGCACTGTTACCATGTATTCAATAACTATCTTCTATAAACTATTTCTCAATAAACAATCATATGTATTTCAATTAGCTAGTGTAAATTTACTAACTATGTTTTTGGCTAAAAAAGCATAAAAATGAGAAATTATCGTTTAAACTATAAGAAAACATAACTTTTAAAGGAATATCTGTAATCTATACAATCATTCACTTTAGAAGAGTATTAGAAAGACTAGACCGTCAATAAAGACTAAAAACTGATCTTCTTTAACACGACCATATACTATTCAAACATGGTTTTTAATTAGGATAATTACTCTTTAAACACGTAAGATCAAACCATATAGATTTTTCTTTATGAATAAAAAAAGTATTTAATAGTTGGTAAAAATATTTTTCTTTGTAAATATGATGTAAGAATTACGACGTAAATACACCAATGTGTATCTTTATTATCAAATCTGTTTCATTTGGTTTTTGTGCATGCTTGTTCTTTTGCTTATTATTCTTTTGATCGTCATCTAATTAATGATGCGTATATCGTTTAGTCGTTCTTTCTTTCGATTAGATTTTTTCTGAATTTAGTATAAACATACGTCACAAAACTATTTTTGTTCTATAACATTATTATTGACTATGAATAATGACAGACTATAATAAAGGATGATTCGAATATAAAATAGTACTAACTGTAATCATTTTAGATTTAAAATATTATTTTCAAATCAATACTATCAAAGGAAACGAAATGAATAAGAGACAACGTCAAAAAGAACGAAATTCATCAGAATTAACTCAAAAAGGTATGTTCTTTCAATAAAATATTATTTTAAATTTTTTTTTAAGAATTAGCCATTCTTAGAAAAAATTCAAATTTGAGTGATAAAGGTAGTAGAATATTTTATATTATATTCTAAAATAAATCTTAATTATTTTTTTTTTAATTTATAATATAATTTCAAATAGAAATACAATTATGGCATGCAGTATGTTAAAATATGCTTTTGAAAATTGTTATATTTAATATAATAATATAGGAATTTCTTCGTAAATATCCAAATG
>JAJEKB010016724.1:19233-46615 GCA_022393335.1 Macrotrachela quadricornifera | reverse complement strand
GAAATGATATCAAATTAAATAGATGGAGATAGCTAGCAATAAAAGAAGATATATCTTTTTTGGTATGAAATAGAAAATTTATCTTAAGAAGCCTCTCCTCACAATGGATTCGCTTCTTAAAACAGTTCGTTCGAGCTGAAATTTTCAATTAAAATACATTCTCTCTATCAACAGAACTGACTGTGAGCCAAATCTCAGCTTGAAATACCGACATTCGACTTTTTGATATACACCACATTATAGGCCAAAATTCCAGCAAAATACCTATAATTCTAGACAGAAAATCTAAAGACATCTCTCATTTCCATACTTGGAATCAGCATAATTGATAACCTATAACCGACTATGTTTCATTGAAAAAGCGATTTGATAATGAGGAAGGTGTCCTCGTTAATACGTTTCCGATTTCTAATACCCTTCGTCCGATCATCCAATGATATTCGTTTTCTGGAATACTCGATTTCTATTGATTTCGGGACAATTGATCAGATTTCGAGATAAATGGACCATAGATTCAGGCTCAACATTCTCAAAACTCCTGCATACATATCTTGTGGTTTCTCATATCGTGCTGCTCAGTAGTATTCATTTCTATCAAATGCTGTCATCTCATTGGTGAGATATATAGGTGGGCCCCTTGCGGACGGAGAACTAATACGTTTTCGATAAAAAGTAGCCGTCGACTTCCTCCTGGATGAAAGAATGATTCCTGAAAATTTCGGTTCATTTTGCTCGTACTGTGTCGAAATGCATACAGAACGAGCAAACAAACTAACAAACATTCTTCCGTATATATATAAATAATAAAAGAATTAGTTTGATTGAGACAAAATATTAATATATACTGTTTATGAATCAAGAACATACCGCAATATAACATTTCTCAAAAAAATATTTAATTAATAAAAAATCTTTCCCTTTCCCTTGTAATGTTAATCTCGTAAGAAGTCAATCATTGTTTTATCAAAATATAGTCATTTGATTTTTACAAAATTTCGATTCTTGTCCAAGCATAGTTGTCTCCATTGTTTGCTGAATTATTCAATAATACAATTAACTGTAAAACCTGTAACTTTCACTAATCACTAGAAAACATTTGAAAACAGAAATCTATAAAAGAACATTAAGAACTAGTATTAATTTAAAAATGCTACATGTTCTGAATTTTTCAAAGTTTTGACTATAAGATTATGACATTTCAATAGTTTTTCAATTTTTATATTGTGGACAATTATTATCAACATTCTATTACGCTAAAATCTAAAAAAAGATTTATTATAATAAAAAGAATATTTTTTTAAATAATTCTATTCCATTGAACATTATCATTCTAAGTGATTATGAAGGTCAAATATTAACTAATAACTCTTATAGAAATATTTATATTAAATTTCTGGATGACTTATGGTATTAATTAAAAGAAAAACATGATTAAATTAATATTTTTTTCATCTATAAATGAATCTTTATATGTGTAATTAACGAAAATAAATATGTAACGCATAAATATGTTTAAAGGAATATTAGTTTACTTAAGTTTTAGCATGACATTACAACATATAAAAGAACGTCTGAAAAAATTGTTAGATAATTCATTGATATATATATATATAGATACAACATAAAGTAATTTTTATCTCCGAAAATAAATTAAGATAAAATAAAGGAATAGGACACGTATTAGAAGTAATAGAAAATATATAGAAACAAAGTTATATTCAAATAATATATTGTTTAAAATTGTGTTGTTATTTCATAATCGAATCAATGATCTAAAAAAAGAAATCATACACATATACTCCACTAATCAAAAATAGTTTTACACACTATTTTCAACAAATCATTACTACAAATGAACATTCTTGGAAAAATAAGGATATGTATTTGGATAGCGAGAAGAATTCTCTACAAATCTATATATAAACATTTTCGATTGTACTTATTAGTAAAAAGAATTCTCATACAGTGAAGGCACCTTCGTGTCCAGATTCCCCAGAATTTTTTTTGTTCATATTCATATATTTTTTCAATTTTTTTTCATATAGAAACAATTTATTACAAAAATAATTGCATAATATACAAGTACATGAAAGTATCACTGAAGAGGAAAATACTAAGATGTTCAAGAGAGATGTGGCAGTTTTTTTTTCATACACATACGTAACCGTTTCTATCTACAGGATATAACGTTGAAAACTCGAGCAACCATTCTTCTCTTTCTTTTCGAATATTATACATGCGATCGTTCTCTGACTTCTCGTTTTTCTTTCTATTTTCTCGAGAATATACTTTAGTTACATACATTAGTTTATAAACTAGTATCATGGGCACCTATCCACCAGTTAGTCTGGATCTAAATACTGTTGAGAGTGTATGGTCGTATAGTTGAATCGATATCTCCAACGAAATCATCCACACTCTCAACAACATTTAGGAAAATTAGTTGAACAAGCATGAAATACGATTTCTCAAAATGCTATACGTGGATGCATCAATCACGGTATCAACTATTTCTAATCAAATAATATCTAATAATGGCTAGGAGACTAAAGAATGATAAAGACTTTAATGTATTTGTATATCATGTAGTTATTTTTGTAATAAATTGTTTCTATATCAAAAAACATATTGAAAAACTATATGAAAATTAACAAAAAAATTTTCTGCAAAATCTGAACATGAGGATGCCTTTACCGTATGTGAATTTATTTTTTACTAATAAGTGGAATCCAAAATATTTATATATAGATTTGTAAAGAATTCTTCGGGTTATCCGAATATATATCCTCACTTTTGCAAAAATGTTCATTTATATTTGTGATTTGTTGAAAATATTGCGTAAAACTATTTTTGGTCAAATAATTAACAGTTTATTTTTATTTTATAGAAGTTAGTTATTTCATTTAATAAATTTTTTTTACCTTTATGAAATGAGATGTAAACGTCGTTGTATAGTAATTCGATATTGAACAATAGATTTTTTAAATTGTTTTTTATAAAATTTTGATGGTAATATGAATATAACAAAAGTAAGCATTGATGGAATAAATGAAATAAAATATCCAATAAGAAATAACCATGAATCATTAACTGATTTCATACATTTTGATATAAATGTTATAATTAAACGTGGTAATACAAGAATAACTAAAATAATTGGAGCAGAAACCAAATGTTTATGTTGTCGAAATTGTATTCGTAAAATTTCTTTAAAACTTCGATGAGTTTGAACATTTGATTGTCGATGAGATTTCTTTGTTATAAGAATAATAGCTGATATTAAATTAATTATAAATGGAACAAAAAAATGAAAAGTATGAATAAATGAATTATATATTTTTAAATTAGATGAATAACTAACAATACACCATATTCGTTTTTCATTATCATCATTATTTTCTTCAATAATTGTATGTCGATAAATAGGATCATCAATTAATGTACCAATAATAAAAATAAAAAGAATTAAAATAACTAATTTAGCTGCTTGTTTACTTTTCTTTTTAATGAAACTAGTACCTTTCATTGTAGTTATTGCTCTTTCACAAGCTACACATGCATTTAACCATTCATTCATATTAACAAAGACTTGTAAAAAATAATCAAGAGAAATACATTGAATTTGTAAAAATAATTGATTTGATATAATTGTTATTTGTGTAAGAATAAGTATTAAAAATTTTAATCCAAATAAAATAATTATAAATAAAGTTGTTATTGATGAACTTAATAAATATAAACCACAACCAACTTCACATACAATTTTATTTTTAAATGTTATTAAAGCAAGAAAACTATTAATAAATCCAATTAAAATAAATATTATTGTTAATATTAAACTTATTTTAACAATATATGGTTGATCTCTAATATGATAATTTGGTATAATATGATAACCTAAAATAGCGTCAAGTGATAAACCAAATCCACTTGTACTAAATTGACATTGTCTTCCATAAAAACATGGAGGACAAATACACATTGATCTTTGTGGACAAGTTGGATGATCTTGAAAACATTGTGCATTATTTTGACAAACACTTTGACCTAAACAATCAAATGTCATATTATGATCAAAATTAAAACAATTAGATAAACGTTTTTGACCATAATTATAACATAAACAAATATGTTGATTATCATAAAAACAAGAAAGATTTAATGAAGAATTTTGACATGGTAAATGATAATATTTAATACGACGAATAAGATTTAATTTAATAAATGTTTCATTAAATAATTCATTTATATGTGGACAACGATCTGATGAATTTATCATTTTAACAATTCTTCTTGATCGATTATAAATCTTTTCAACATCAATTAAATAATAAGTTTTATTAAGAAGTTCAATAAACATAAGATGAAATGGTCTTGACCAACTAATATTAACTGAATTTTGTATAATAGAAATTGTTTGAAAACTAGTTGCTCTTATTGGGATATTATTTTTAATTATTTCTATAAAATGAATAAATATTGAATATGATGGAATAAGAGTTTTTCCAAATGATAAGAATATTTTTTTATCAATAATTTCACATCGATTTCCACTAAAACCTTTTGGACAAATACATGTAAATTTTTCATTATTTATCATATATTCATCAATAGGAATACATTGACCATTATTTTTACATAAAGAATTTGTATTATTTTGACAAATTCTATTTATTAAACATCGAGAACCAAATTTATTAATAGGACAAACACATATTGATTGATTATTTGTAGAAATTCCAATAGATAATGAATCTGATGAACAACTAAAATTATATGAAATATTACAATATTGTCCAGACCATCCTTCTTCACATTGACAAAATGTTAAATTTTGTGGATTATTTGAATATTTAATACATTTACCATGATTACATTCAATATTTTGACAATTTTCATATTTATTATCACTTTTTGGAATATCTATAATAAATGATAAACGATAAACAGGTAAAAATGAAAAATGAATTGGAAATGATAAACTTCCTCGATAAGTTAATGAAACTTTTTCATATATATCAATATGTATTAAATAATCTTTTGTTATATTTTTTGGTCGTGTTGAATAAAGTAAATAAATATGATATTTTGTTTTACAATTTCTTATTGATAAATAAGTAAATTGTTCATAAGAATGAATAATTCGTTCATTACTATTATCAATAAGTAAAATAATAATTGAAAATAATGTTTGCCAAGAATCAGATAATGCTCGAAATTTCATAGTAAGACTTATTCGTTGATTTTGATATTGACATCTTGAACCATAAAATGAAGGTGGACAAAGACATGTATATCTTGTTAAATTATTTTCATTATTTAACCAAACTCTTAAATCAAGTCCGCGATGACAGCGACGTTCATATCGATCAGATAATTCGATAATAGATGAATTTGAAATCATTTTATTTTCAATATTATTTGTTTCATCATTAATTGATTTGCTTATTTCATCAAGTGAAAAATATTTTCTTTGTTCTTTTTTCTTCATATTTGTATTGTGACATAAAAACTTTTCGATATCAGAAATAGATGATAAAGATGCATAACAAACAGATCCATCTAAAGATAATGTTCCATTTTTTTCACAAAATTGTTCATCATCTCCATGATTACAATCTTTATAATTATCACATAGATATGAAGATATGAAACATGGTTCGTAGGTTTGGTTTACACAATAAAAATTCTTAGAATAATAAACTTCATTTTCTGCTTGACATAATCTTGGTTCATCAGTACCACCAAGACAATCAACTTTCCCATCATTTGCTTGTTCAATTGGTAAACATATAAATTGATTTGTATAAGGTGAAACACATAAATGATGTTTTGAAGAACAATTTATTAATGATGATAAATAACAATTAATTTCATCTTCACCATTCAAACAATTCCATAAACCATCACAATGAGTATAAATATTATTACATTCCCATTGTTCACATTCTGTTTCATCTGTTTCATTTCTTTCTTCAATAATTATTGGAAATAATTCAGTAAATCCATCACAAATTGTTTCAAACGATATATTTCTTCGAATATAATTAAGTTGCAAATCTTCATCTTCACACCAAAGAGAATCTATATATCCACAATCACAATAACCATTTTGGATGAAAATTTGATTAATAGTTTTATTAGATGATTGACATTGATAATGATATTGATATTGTTTTGATTGTTTTATTAGTTCAGTATAAGTAATATCTATGATATTTTCATCATCCGAATAAGGACAATCAAGTATCAAATCCAAGAGACGATATATTGAAATACATTTAGAAGAATTGATACATTGATACATATTTGATCTATTACAAATCATAGAAGTATAATTACCAATTAGCTTAAATCTTTGGAGGTTTCGGTATAATGTTTGTACGAATAAATGATATTTCGTTTCCCATGAATATAGTATTGTGTATGGATATGCTAACATTTTAGCAAGAAAACATGTTCTATTATTGAATAATACTTTTGAAATATTACCAAAAAGATCATCATAACGAGAATTATTATAGCATACATAAGGATTTGAAAGGATTCCATTGGCGATTTGTAATGTATCATTTTTTGTATAAGCAATATAAACATGACCAAATAGAATTGGAACATTTGGATTAAATAACATATCTGGACAATTATCTTCAATAATTTTTTCACATGAATTTTCTGAACAAAATTCATCACAAAATAAAGATTCTGAATCTGGTACATTGAAAATACATTTAAATGTTAACCAACATTCATTAGATATAGAACTATCTTTAATTGAATATATTGTTTCTATTAACAGATTTTTCCGTTGTTTCACACAAGAACTTGTTAAAAATGTATGTGCACATGTAATATCTTCACATTTAAATGATGGTTCATTTAAATCACATTTATAATAAAAATCTGCAGGTCCAATAGTTTCATCTGATCTATCAATACAATCAGGAATATTAATATCATCTCGAAAAAATGATTGTGGAATACATTGTCCATTAATACATCGATATTCATTATCTTTACAAATATTTATTTCAAGTTGCCAACAATGTTCTTCATCAAATTCTCCATCAAGACAATCAACTTTTCCATCACAAATTTCACTCCAATCTAAACATGATGGATAAGGACCACGATTACATTTTAAATGTTTATAACATGTCAAATCATTTGGCTTATATTCATATGTATGATAAAAATTATAAATTATTTCATTTAATGATAAATCATTAGAATATTCAAATACAAATTCATATTGACACATTGAACCAAATCTTGGAATTGTACAATTATAAAAAACATCAGTTTCTTCAGATATTTCATTTGATGTTGATAATTGATTTAAATAATATTGATAACGTTCAATAACATCTATTGGCGCTGACCAGAAATATAATTGTTGACTACTTATATTTTCTTTTGAAAGTTGATTAAAAGTAAATTTTGAAAATAAATTATTTTTCTCAATAATAAATTTTGATGGTAATTCACTCATACAATAAGATATTATTTGTTGATTAATATCCATATTTTCAATAGAAATAGCCATACGTAAACAATTATGTTGTAATGTAATACTATTATCATCACTTTTATTCTCGCCTTCATCATCATTTATCCGATCTGTATAATACAGATTAATTTGAGGTGGAGCAGCAATCAAATGTAAAAGAATGAAATAGAATAAATATTTCATATGAAACATTTTCTACTAAAATACAATGAAAAGTGAATAAAATACTCACTATTTATATTATTATTTTCTCTTACTTTTTTTTGTATAAAAATATTTGAAGGTTTTTTTTGTTGCCAAAATTTATGATAAAATATGAAGAAACTTATTTGTTCCTGTTTGATACATTTAAGTTTTAGTTGCTGACGCAAATCTCAATAATTATAACATATGATAATTCACATTTGGCATAATTTAATCTATATCTTTGACGCAAAATCCGAATAAATATCTGACTTTTAACATAACTATTTCATAATTGATATGTCTGTCACAATATTTTAGTAAATTTGAGAGAAGAAAATAGATAAAAGTTTAACTAAAATTTTTTCATGTAGGCGGTGTAAAATTATAAAAAAGACTATTTAACAATGAATATCAACTGAAGAAAGATTAGTAATACAAATGGTATCAATCGAAAATTCTTCATACTCAATATATGACAATGATTAAGTGAGAAAAATTCAAAATCAATTGATTAACACTAAAATTTGTTTTTAACAATTGATCATATAGATTAACTACATAGTATAATAAATGTTATAAATGATTCTTCCATATTTTGTTTTTTTCAATGAATTTTATTTTAAAGAAACATTATTAACTGTATAAAATCATTGATAATGTTTCTTTCTTTTTTTTTGCATGCGTAATTCTTACAAAATAAATGATAATGTGATGTTAAAACTTTTTTTGAAAGAATCTATTTACCATCATCTGTCATATTATTTGTGCTTCTTTCATGTTAATATATAGAATAATTTATTGACACGACAATTTTGTTTTTTAAATACTTCAGAATAATTATATGGATTTTCTCTTTTGAATTCTTTCATACTTCATATTAATTCTAATAATATGTATATCTCGTTCTTTTCTTCTCTTCTTGTCTAATATCCATCTAAAAATGCATGTACCTTAAGATAAATTAGTATAATTGAACTGATAAATAACTTCAAAAGGCGTTGTTTTCAAAAGTGAATACATCTTTGTTCTAAAATACTCTTCTATTCATATTTTGCTTTTATATCTACTAAAATCTAATCATGTGGATATTTATCTATTTCTTTATAATTGTATATTTATAGAATTAATATATTTATGAAGTTGCCCTTGTGAGTCTATCTTAATATCTGTTTGGCAATCCATATTTTTATAAATTTATTTTCATATATTGATTGTAATTATTTTTTATCGTAATTGATAAAATCTATAGTTGAAGGTTGATCATCCACTTCATTTTCAACTATGAATATACAGAGACTGAATCTTTTGATCAATTTCGAGCTCAGTCAGCTATACTGTCGATCTTAATCCTACAGTGTTGAATTCCTTATCCATCTCAAAGAATATTCCAATGGTTTATCTTCCAATTAACTCAATTTCTCTACTGTTTCTATTTATCCAATGTAGAAGTGGAAGCCATTGCATTGCTTGACCAATGTATGTGAAATTTGTTTATGACTCTTTTTAAAAATTTTTGTCACTTCGAGCAATTTTGAAATGAAAAAGACAGAAAATGATAATAGAGGATTTATTGAGATGAAACTAGACAAAAAGGTTTCCAAAAGGCAGAAATAATTATGTGAACATAGCAGTATACCGGTGGTACATCGCTATATTTTTATTCATAATCTATTATAGGTTAACTGCTTCTATATCCTTTAGACTAATTTTGTCTGAAAGTATGACGAAGATCTACTAAAATCGAGACTGAGTCTAAACAAGATTGATTAATCAATGTCAGTTATAAATAAACTGCTTTTTAGTGTATTAATCATTCATACTTTTATTCTCACAATAGAGATAATAAATAAAATGAATTAAGATTTTTATTTCTTATGAATTTTATGAATATTAAAATGATTATTATCAAAAAGGTTTTTGATCAATATTGGCGTCTTAATATTTCTTATCATTCATTTATGAAATAATGTTTGTACTTGATCTCCAACCATGAATGTTGATGGCATTGTCTTATCGTATATATTTATCATTTCATATAATATTTCAGAGCACATTATATATATTTGTTCTAATTATTTGAATCAATAACAAATCAATTTCTTCTTAAAATTTTAATACTAAGAAGAAGGAAGAAACACTAGAAAGTCAATATGATCTATCTTTTTTTCGCTTTGAAATATGATTTAAAGAAAATTATAAAAACAATTTGTTTATCCTAACTATTATAATACTATTTTATTATATGATATTTTATTTTCTTTGTTGTAAATTCAAAGTTGTTCATCTATTTCATGATTGTCTTCTGAAAGAAATAATTCATATTCTACTTGAATAAGATTTTCTATTGGCTAAAAAACTATGAATAAAAAAAGCTAAAATATATGTAATATTTTTATGTAGAATAAAGTAGAAAAATTTCCAAGCATACCATATTCTTGAGTATGAAAAATACATGTTGAAAAGTATTCAATTCAATTACTAATGTCTTTCTATTTATTTGATGATGGAGGTATTAAAACTTCATCGATAATATGA
Source organism: Macrotrachela quadricornifera (assembly GCA_022393335.1). Lineage (NCBI taxonomy): Eukaryota > Metazoa > Rotifera > Eurotatoria > Philodinida > Philodinidae > Macrotrachela > Macrotrachela quadricornifera. The sequence goes on along the minus strand of JAJEKB010016724.1, from coordinate 36,384 downwards.
ATAATGCCATTGCTAGCCAAAATGTCGGATTCAACAATGGTAGCATCGTTAATTTTAATTTGATTACTTTCTTTGACTACTGTAATAAAATCACGTGTTATTGTTTCTAAACGTGCTGGAAGATTCATTCCAATAAGTTTAACTGATATTTAGATTTTATTATCAATAGCATGATATGCCCAAAGTTTGGCGAGTTCATTTTTATTTTGAGGGATCTGATAGACGCTGAACGATTTCTAATGGTACTTTGGAAAAAGCCGCATTCGTTGGGGCAATACAGTAAGTGAATCGAGTTCTTGATTTGATTCATTTAGACCAGCAGCTTGTAACGCTGTGACTACAATTTTAAGTCGCTCGTCTCTTTTTCTAATTTGTCAGATATTAGAACGTTGACCTAGATAGTTGAACAAAAAATTATTATAAAAAGTCACTGAATTATGAACTTTGAAATATAAATAGAAAAAAAACTATACTACCTGTTACTGTGTTAATGAAAGTGTGTAATATAAATAACCGCAAATAGGAACAATATTTTTGTTTCTTACATTACTTTTTAATTTTACATAACTATTTTTAATGTAATAAATATAAATTGACGTTTGGATGTAGTAATTATGCTTTAATATAGATATAAATATAAATAAATTTCTGTCAGTTAATTATATATACGTATTTTCTTTGATATTAATCTTTAGGTAGATTCGAAGGATTAAGCTAAAACGAGCAAAATATCAGGGATAGGTTTACAACGCAACAAAAAAAAATAGGTTAATACTTTAACTATTTATAATAGAAGAATGAATCCCTTGAAAAATACATATGATCCAGGCATATAATAAATGTTCAAAACTGCGTTTAAACAGGATTTTCATGAATATAAAGCGTTTTAACATATGAATCATATTTCTTGACAAAATTCTCATTCCATGCATATTTTCACATTTTTTTTATCTTCAAATATGCTTACTAAAACCATTTAAAATGCTTTAAGTTCGTGTTATTTTTTGAAATAAACACGTTTTAACAGTATTTTTTTATTTTACTTCATTGGTTTAAAAAATATTCAAACCAGAAAATCATTGTATTATTATTATGGTTCTATTGAGTGATGTTTATTGTCACTTTTTAGTTATTGCTGAACAGTAGTTGATACTAGTCACCTCTGATCAATGTGTGGTTCGTGGTTAGTTTAACTACGTATCCTATAATGTATGTATATTTAGTCGTAGGTACCTAAATAACCTAACAATGACTGATAAGTAATAAATCTACTATAGTTATTTTCTAGTAAATATTAAGTGCTGTTGTTTATTGTACAAGTAGTAAATAACTGATAATTCAAACATGTATGACGTATTGATAAAAAGTAAAAGATCGGATTCCCTATTTATTGTTAGTGTATAAACATTTTTAACATAGAAAGTGTATTCTACTACTGTTGAGTCGAAGTTAATGCAACACAGTCTAATAGTCTCGATATAAACGTTTCTTACAGTAATTTTTTTCGATTTTTATAATCATGTAATCGACAACTGATATTGTATTGACTTGCTCAGTGAACATTATAACATTATCTTGTTCTATGTTATGCTATATTTTACTGCACATTAACTACAAATATTTTCAGAAATTTCTCCAAAAGCATTGATTTTATGACAAAAAAAGATCGTGTAAGTTTTATATAGCCTTTAAGCAATCACTCGTGTCGATAGTAGAGCCGTACAGAAAAATAATACTGCTCAAATACAGTACAAACAAACAAAAACTTGTCCATTCAAATAAAATTAAAAGAAATTTTTACGGATATTAGTTCGTCACTATCGAATTCAAGGCTTGAAATATGCGTAAGGAAATGTCAATTAAATGATTTTCATACACAATGATATCCACAGTTGAATACCCATCCATGAGCTATGCAATTGTACGTGCATTGTAATCCGTCACAACATGTTACATTCGAACAATTGTAGTTTAATTTTGCACAATGTAGTTCTTAAAATATAAAACACAAAATACATTAAATATACTATTCTCATTAGAATATGAAGTCTTCTTCGCCGCACAATGTTCAGCCTTCACAAAATTATTCAACATGTAAGAGCGGAAAAATAGAGTAGAGTTAAGTGAATAGTAACTGTCATTATATGGGTACTTTCGTAACTGTGACTACTCGTTATCAGCTAAAAAGAGTCATTAGCAATTGTCGCACCTTAACAATCAAATCGGAAAAGATCATAGTTTGAGCGATTTTGTTTAGTTGTTTTGAAAAAAATAACTACGAGATAATTCAACGCAATTTTTCAATCGATTCAGTAGAGTAAGACTAAGAAGGTGAAATGCTTATCAAAATCAGAAAAAGTAGGATAATACATACCTTCGATTTGGTTGACACATTTTTGTGCCTGTTGGTTCCAGATGAACTTTTCCGATGGACACGGAGTGGTCACGGCTAAGCCATGTATGCATTGAACAAACGAATGTGGATCTGTCGGGTTAGCATGCAGGATATCATGTACGGAACAATTAAAGTCATGCAATACCGAAACTATGAAATGGTTTCGATAGTAACAATATTCAAGTTAGTATTAAGAAATCGCGCCAGGTGTCGGGAGATGTATTACAAAGTAATTCGAAAGAAATAGTTTTACAGTAATTCAGTTTCTATTAAATTTCATCAATATTGTCGAGTGAATTTATCATAACCTGCTCACAATTGACTCGCTACGAGTGTCATAAAACACACATGCAAGGGATGTCTTTAGAATATCCAAATATCTGTACTCAATTATTGAATACTTGAAAACTTGTTCAATAATTGAATTCAACTTTCACGTTTGTCACTTCTGAATAGATCCTACTGGATCGTGTTAAACCTTAGCAGACTTGATAAGTCTCAATATGTCCTAGTAGATTATATACATTCTATTTATACTTCTATAGACCTTAATAAATCGATGTAGATCAGCTTCAGTCTAGCGAAGTTATGTCGAAATGTTTAAACTCATATATTTTGTTAAAGTATACAAATAAACCTTTTATATAACATATCAAAATGAATTAATTTTTTAGTTCATTATCGTTATAAACTCCAAAATACACCTATTCTTCATCTGCTGACTAATGGCTAACTACACCTTAAAACAAAGAAAATGATAATCAAATAAAATAAATAACAGTATATGATTTTATCTCCATTTCGTACCTAAGGGCAATTGAATGCTTGCAACAGATGAGAACAGCAAAACGATCGTGATTGCAAACATAATTTTTTTTTCTATATGACGAATGGATGGAATAAAACATTGACTAATGCCTTAAATAATTATACTTTAGCTATTACTGAGAGCCGATAGCAGATGGTATGGTTAAATTATCGATATGAAAAGAAAAAACAGGATTTGATTTCTGACGTAGATTAACGAGAACGATTTAGATTCTCTTTTTTCAAATGCTATTATAAGTGGTCTAATCGAAGTTTTCTAGCACAAATGCATAAAACATTCTCTATTTATTCGAAAAATATACTCAATCTCGGTGCCTTCTTACATTTTTTCTGTTTTAACATTGACTGCTTTGTTGATCGTGGATATCTCTTATTAACAAGCAGTTACAACAGACAGAAAGTTTGGAAAACGAAATGAAGAGTGTCTATAAGTGGAGGAATAATCTTACGCTCTATAAAACTGAATCATATATTTTCATATGTGAGGTTCAAAAAATATGGTCTGAACTATAAGTATTTCGATTTAATTTGTCTGATTACAAGATTTATTATGGCTCTGAACGATAAAAAAGATTTATTTTATGACATATCTCTTACATGCACATCTTCAGTTTTCAATGTACGTTTATAACGGTTTACTCAGAGCTATCCCCGAGCATCGAAAGGCACATGAATCGAAGAATACAATATTTTTATGAAAATCAATTTTAAAATATTTTACTTATTATATAGAGCACTATCTGATTTAAACTCTTGTAAATATATGCTGTGTTTGAACCATGTAGCTAAGGATTAATGCGGTACAATTAGTTCAAACTAAATGAACAAAGACGTGTTTTCTCAACATGAACTATTTGCATTTTAACGTACTCAAAATTTTGAAGTTGTTAGAACTAGTAAAAACTGCGGATTAAATTATTCTGAATGAGTAAATTTTAAAAAAGTGCTGATTTTAATGAATACACACTCTCTTAGAACGTTTAAACATACCATATAATTCGGAATTTAGGATTGATATAGCCATATTAGAAACACAAAAGGAAAATATTAATTTAATAAATGGAAATGAGTGATATTTCATGATGAAAATGTAAAAAGAATAGTTAGTTGTGTCTTTTCTAACTAGTTTCTATTATATCGATGAAATTAACTTCGTTCGGTTCTCTTCGCCTATATATATATTGTTCACGGACAAACTATAGCAGCGACAGAAAAGAAAAAATAATTCTTCGTTTAAATTATTTAAATCGGTAGTCATCATTGGCATATAATCATTTAAATTATTTACTTTCATTTTGAACGACTATTGTTGTCATGGAAAAATTAAAGGCTTTGCATGTATGCCGATTATTATAATGAAAATGAATTATATCATAGGCACATCAAATAACAGAGTTGAAACACGATTTTTGAAAAGAATTATCACCAGATGAATATAGAAAAGGCTGAAAATTCGTTTAAATTGTATTTAATGATTAGTTGACGTTGATAATATTGAAAACGTCGTCTAAGAGTTTAATCCAAAATTGATCCAAAAACTTCAGTTTTTGCCACCATGTTACGTTTTGCTCACTTGACAAACATTATTTATAAGAAAATAAATGCGGAAACCTCGGATTTAAATCCGAGAGGTATGTGTACTTCAAAAAGTAAATAAGACGTATGAGTCATTCTATAATGTGTCAACTAGAGCTCGCCGGGTACCAATCCAGGTCTGGATCTGAAAATTTTAAGTTGACCTAGTCTAGTCACGTTCTAAGACCGTAAATTATTATTGACCAGAAAAATATTCATTATATACAATAATTTTTGCTTTGATTTTCTTTAGTTTTTTTTTATTTTCTTCAGAAAACAGTGAATTTATTTAGGAATAAATTAGGATTTTGTATTTATTATAATGGCACCCATTATAATGCTCTTTTACCTTTTCAAGATGATCCTCAACAATTTGTACCACACTTTGACTTAATTAACATGAGTTTAGAATATGAAATATAATATGAAACTAGCTTTAACTAAAAAAACAAATCTTCATTCATGAAAATTAATAAAGTCTTTGGAACTAATTCCTCGCGACGTCCTACTGGACAAAAAGAGAGCATGTGTAGGGCCTAAGGAGCTGTTCCTTAGTGCGCTCAAAGATAAAACTTTTTAGATAGGTTGATCAAAATCAATCTATCATGAACTTTGCTTTTCGAGTACATAAAAATAAGGTTGGCTCTATGGAGAACAAACGAATGTGATACAGACACAATTAAGTTATATGGCTTTTTTATGGTTTTTCTCATGTGTCACATTCAAGAAATATTAAGCGCAGCATATCTATCCCTATTATTTTGAATCATTTTATAGCTCTTAACGAGTTTAATCTACTCTGAAAAAAATGGTATTGGTAACATCGAAAACAAGCAAATATCACACTGGCACATTGTCAAGATATATGAGTTTTTCATAGTTTTTCGACACTATCATACAGAGGAAATCTTGTGTGAACCTATTTACTCGTATAAATTAGCATAATTTCGCAGCCCATGAAATTCTCTATCTATTAGTATATGATAGTTGAAGTTTTGTTTTGATTATGATAAATCTTTTCCTTAAAGAAAATTAGAAAAATTAGAAAAGGTCATTATTTACAGAGAAAATGAGAATATTTGTACCGTAACGCAGCAAATCCTTAACGGATCCTCCTCATCTTCTTCTCTCGACTGACGAGGGAGGTACCCGAAGTGTTCACTCGACTTAGAGCTCATATTTTGTCCATAAGTAGGCCTCTATGCCACTAGCTAAACCCTAGAAGGACACTTGCCCATGGGCAGTTAGAGTCGACTTATGACTGCTTCACTGATTTTTTGCCTTCAGACAGCGTAATCACCGAAAATTCGAAAGCTGATATTTAGATCTGAAACTTCGCCTGTAGAGAGATATCATGATTGTAAGAATGTCCTAAAAATTTCAATCTAAACTAGTGCTTCATCATCGAGATATTCTGTTGTCAAAACTGGTTGATTTTCTGATTTGTCTACAAACATATGGTTGTTTTTTAGATGTTCAATATCTCGATGATGAAGCACTAGTTTAGACTGAAATTTTTAGGACATTCTTACAATCATGATATCTCTCTACAGGCGAAGTTTCAGATCTGAATACCAGCTTTCGAATTTTCGGTGATTACGCTGTCTGAAGGCAAAAACTGTTAGCGTCATTGGTTTTTACTTTATGACGCTATCATATATATATATATATATATATATATATATATAGATATACGTATGTATACATACGTATATACATATATATATATATGTTTTCTCTTTCTTTCCTTTTGTGATCATCATGTTCTCTTGAACATCTTCATGATTATCTCCTTTTTCTCTTTCTCTATTATTCTCTTTATGTTGTTTTTATTTCTCTTTATATCTCTGTTATATATAAAGAGTTGTTTTCTTCATTTAACAGCAGTGTTTTCTCGTTTTCCCTGTTTTTGTCTTTGTTTATATTCAATAAACGTAGTCATTAACCTCTTTATTTTCAACTTTATCCTTTATATATTTAGAGGATACGGTAGGCTTGATTTTCCCCTAGGAAGATTTCACCATAACCTTACAATTATCTTGTAGGTGAAAGTTCACTCATACATCCCCAGAACGAGAACCTCACAAAAACTCAGTGAAGCAGTCATAAGTCGACTCTAACTGCCCATGGGCACGTGTCCTTCTAGGGTTTAGCTAGTGGCATAGAGGCCTACTTATGGACAAAATATGAGCTCTAAGTCGAGTGAACACTTCGGGTACCTCCCTCGTGAGATATTGATGAGATCATTCTATGTACAAAATTTCATGACAATTGGATGAGCCTTTCAAAAGCTATCGTGTAAACGGACGGACGAACGGACGGCCGGACACACTGAGCGATTCTAGAGTCTATGAACTTTTTGAGTACACCAAAAGGACTGTTTAAGTCACCCAACTCAATTATCTAACGAAAAATTTTTATAGATATAAGTCAAACTGAAGTAGAATGCATTATTAGTTATTAGCGCATGGTTTATGTCACGACTAAACAGTAAAAAAGTAAAAATGATTGACGACAAATTGATTTTGATCGAACTCTCTAAAGACTATCTATCTTGAGTATATACTCAGCATTTTGACCTTATCTCATGAACGAGTTGGCCATTTTAGCTCTGGGACATCTCATTTGGACAGAAAACAGTTTAGTCTACAAATTCATTCTACTCAAGTAAGTAACTTTTGAGATAAAAGAAGTGATAGAATTCAAAAACTGAAGAAATTTGAAGCAATATTACACAGCGGGAGGTGGTATTTTGGATTTTTCTCATCTGCTGCACGAGATCCTAGGCTTATTTTTCTGTAAGACGTAGATCTCATCAAGACACATCTTTTGCCACTGAATTAAAAGAATAAAAAACCTAGGGAAGCAAGCTACCATAGATGATACTGTAGTCGATCCTATCTATTGAACATTGATTTAACTCCCACAGTGATATAGTATCTTTAGAAATCACACAAATCGAGTTCAGATTCGTGATCAACTTAGAAAACTGGGTATGGAGGAGTTATTTCAGAATGTATTTGTGCTTGTATCTAGCGAGATTATGGTGATAGGTAATCTTATGGATCTATGATAGATATATGATATACAGAGATATCAGTATTTTCATAATAATGCACCAATATTAATAGCTATCGAGTTCGGATTTTTTCCATTTGATAACTCTTATTAGTAGCGACAAAACCATGCTTCTAGAACACCTCAAAACTACTAGTCACCTGAGACATATTTACGTACACTGGGCTTAAGATACAGCTTTGTGCATTTTTGGACCCTGTTTAGGCAACTTTCACTTAAAAAACTACGATTTCATTCAAAACTAATATCATATTCGGAATCAGCGTTAAAAACTGAGTCGATACATATATATTTTAAATAGTTCTGAGAAAAAAAAATTTTTTTGAAAAAATCTCTGTACCCCCCTCAGGAATGGTCTAGTGAATAATGACAATTTTCTCGATAACTCAACTATTTCTTGCCAAATTCTTCTCATCTTCGAACTCGACCGAGATATTGATGAGACAATTCTGTGCACAAAATTTTAGCTCAATCGAATGTAAACGTGAAAAGTTATCGTGTAAACGGCCGAACGGCCGGACACACAGACCAATTTTAGTAGTGTACTCACTTTTTGAGTACACAAAAAGAGAAATATATAATACAAAATGAGAATAGTAAAAAGAAATACACTCATAATTTTCAACTCTGTCCTTGTTTTCTTTCTCGCTTGTATGAGGCTATGTCATAATACAAATATTTCTTCCATCTAACAGCAAATAATTCATGTGCCTGAATGCAAATTGTAGCTCACAGAATACTAGGAAAGGAAAAGAATAATAAATCTTTATTTCATATAAGGTGCAGAAAATGTAAAACCACAGTACTCTTTATTTTTTACTCAGATACACATCTTTCGAATCAGTTTTTCGCGATGATTACGAATATCCGCTTACTCTTTTGATTTGAAAGAGCCTTTACAGAGAAAAACGCAAAATACTAAGCAAGTGTCATAATCTGCAAAAAAACAGCAACTTTTAGAACGTCAACTTGAAATTTTTTGCCATTCAATTTTTCTATTTCAGCAATATGCTTTTTGAATTTCTCATATAAAACTGAGTCTTTGAATCGTTGTTTAGAGCTTCATCCTATACTACCTATCCATTCTGAAAAACCATGAGGCTTCACCCCTGCCGATAAATGTAACTAACTTTACAACTCTTTCTAGTTTTTTTCTCGTATGTGCTAGAACCTTTCGTCTTATGCCATTCAAATTGCCATTTGATGAGCAAAAAATGTATCAATCGCATTATTTCATTTTCATTCCCAGCTCTGTAAAACTGCGGCTACAATAGCCCAAAGTAGCACTTATGAAAAATTGGCCTAGAGTTTATCGAAAAAAAATTAATTTTTCACTTAAAAGTCTTAGAAATATGTTAAAATAGGTTAAAAACGATGAAAAATTTGATGAAAGCAATTGTTCAGTGTATAGAAGAATTTTAGGAATATTCTTGACAAGTGTAAGGTTAACAAAACCTTACGATAATGAAACTGACATGAGGTTTTTGTATTTCCTATTAGTTTATTTACTTGCGGAAATAAAGTTAAAACCAAGTATGTTAGTTATGGGTATTGGTGTTGGTAATTCGCCGATGACTTATAATAGTATCTTTGCATAACCCGCTAAATAATATCCTCAAAACTTCGCTGAAACCTTCTTCTTCACCATAAGCTTCAATTGTGTTCCAAAAGTGACGACAAAGTTTTAAATAAATTTGCTTTTCGATAAAATTAGCTTTTCTTTCTAGCATTAAACTAGTTTATTTTTGAAAACTTTGATCAGTATTTTTTCTGATGTATTGCTTTGAATGGTACCAATAGTATTCTATCAAGTTTATCCACAATGAAATTTGAGAGTAAAAACGATTTTCACATTATGCTGAATAGCTAGCTTTTCAAGTTTGCTAATCTATGAAAGGAAAATAATATTAAAAATATTTCAGCAATTCATATGTGACGACCGATGAAAACGAAAACTATATTCACCTTTTTGAATGCTGTATGTTCAAATAACAAGAATCTCAGTTCTTGCAGGCTGCATTTTCTTGGAATAAAAACATTCAATTCAGATGCTATAGCTGATATGCCTTTGCTTTTTCCATCATCATTATAACAATTAATTATTTGCTTTTTATTCAGTTCATCAATAAACTCAATCTTATCTACAGGACATAGTGTGCTAGGTTTCATTCCGAAATCATTAACACTCAGTTCATCTGCTGTATATTTTCTGACATTATCAACAAGACAAACAAAATCATGATGTTCGAATTGATTGAGTATATTTTGGTTATCGAAATAGCTGTCTTTACGAACGTGAATACTTGCTGAAGCACTATTTTTTTTTATATAACATATCACTATTATTATTGAGTTGAGAATATCTCTTCCATGCTTGTGCATACTCTTTATCTGTCAACGAAAAAAATGAACTACTAGGGTGTATAATTGGACAATCTGAACACATGATACTACGTCCTTTGCCGTTGTTGTAAAAAGTTGTGTTATCAGACATTATCCATCTTTTGGCTGAAACTTCGTCAGTCTTGCAAGTGCTCTCATCATGGCCTACAAAAGACAAATCCAAAAACAAAGCCTCACATGTAGGAAATCTGCGAATAGAACAAAATAACCACATACATTGCAAAACTGTTCCATGCGATGTTGGAAGTTTCCATTGGGGTAAAGCATCATTTCTGATCGTATAAAAATAATCCTCATATTGAAGAAAATATATGACAAATTGGTCTCTGCGCTTTATCACATCTTCCCTTTCATGTCCAGAGTAATAGAGTCTTCCAATATTAGCTATGAATTTTGCTCCAAATCGACGCAAATTCAGTCTGCAACTGTGAACTGGTCTAACATATCACGAAGCAATTTTCTTCATGTTGTTCAATTTGCAGAAACGATCATCAATGAGTTTTGCTAAGTGTTCAGCTGTGAATGACACTTTTCTTCTAACATTCTTCAAAAATAATTTATCACGCTTCCAACTCATGATCTGGATAACAGTCCTAAAAAGCATTACCTTTTTTATCACTACTTCCCTCATTTGTAAATTCATCAAAATCTTGATTTACTAAAATATTTGACCAATTATGAGATGTTTTCGCTGTCATACCACCAATTTCTGTCAGAAATGCATCAACATCTATCCGTAAATGACCAAAATGACGTAAGGATATATATAATAAGACACTGATGAAGCGAGTGTTAATTCGATCTGTACAGAATGAAAATAGGTTAATAATGCCATTTAACATATACTTATTAAAGAAATTAATTAGATCAAAGTCATCATTCAGCTTAATCATAACCTCTTCTTCACTTAACCATTTTGCTGATTCTTGTAACATACTTTTCTTAGATTATTTTCTTCTAACCAAATCATGATTATGACTTCGTCTTCTTGCCACTTTTGGTATGGCAGGAATTTAAAAAGTACACGGTAGATATAAGGGTGTCGATTACTTAACTAGTTTCTAGTTGAAGAAAGGGTTCTTATCACGGATCCACATATACTGTTTTCTTATTGAAATCAAGAGTATACATATATATACATGAATGTGCGAAAGAAGAAAGAATTGACTAAAAGGTGATAGAAAAAAAGCATACTAGGAGAATACAAGAGAGAATACATATACATGGCATCACGACAACGAAACAAAGAAAGCGATCGAGTGCAAATGATGCCATTAACAAGATGGAATGCGTGGCGTCTTAACAATAATAGAAAAAGAGATGAAATGCAAGTGGTGTTGGTACTTGAGATAGCACTCTAATGAATTCGAATTAACTTTGATGATTCAGCAAATAAACGAATTTGTTTATATCACTCTTTGATTTAAAACACGACAGTCTTTAATGTTCAGAAAGCTCATTTAAAGCTCGACAAATAATGGTATGGCATTTCATTATGTTTTCCTAGTGAATAGTGTAACTTATATAATTCCTGGGATTTTTTCTCAGCAGCTTCCCATCTACTCTTTCCCAGGTTTTCTATACATTGCACAATTGCTTTCATCGAATTCTTCATCACTTTTAATCTATTTTAACTTATTTCTAAGAATTTTAAGTGAAAAATTAATTTTTTTTTTATAAACTCTCGCCCAATTTTTTATAAGTGCTACTTTGAGCTATAATAGCCGCAATTTTTCAGAACTGGAAACGAAAATGAAATAATGCGATTGATACATTTGTTGCCCATCAAATGGCAATTTGAATGGCATAAGACGAAAGGTTCTAGCACATACGAGAAAAAAACTAGAAAGAGTTGTAAAGTTAGTTACATTTATCGGCAGGGGTGAAGCCTCATGGTTTTTCAGGATAGATAGTATAGGATGAAACTCTAAACAACGATTCAAAGACTCAGTTTTATATGAGGAATTCAAAAAGCATATTGCTGAAATAGAAAAATTGAATAGTAAAAAATTTCAAGTTGACGTTCTAAAAGTTGCTGTTTTTTTGCAGATTATGACACTTGCTTAGTATTTTGCGTTTTTCTTTGTAAAGGCTCTTTCAAATCAAAAGAGTAAGCGGATATTCGTGATCATCGCGAAAAACTGATTCGAATGATGTGTATTTGAGTAAAAAAATAAAGAGTGCTGTAATTTTGCATTCTTTGCACCTTACGTGTACTTGTTTCTTAGACATTATAATAATCAAAGACTTGCTACTGGCAATAATAATTTGAATAACAGAAAAAAGTGCTCAATATATGCAACTTTTCTTGAACACTCATAGACACGATAACCGGTCATGCTTGTTTTTTTTTCTAGAGCAATGACAATGAAGAATAATAGTCAATGTAGACGATGAGTACTGCCATATAGGTGATCAGCATCAATCATACTTTCATTGACTTTTTTTTGCTATCTCGTATGAATAAAAAAAAAGAAGATAATCTAGCTTAAACTTTATGTCGAAACGGAAGATATTTATGCATATTTAATTAAAGTTATAAGTTAGTACATACTTGAAATGCCCCAAAAGTTAAACGAAAACTTTGTTCAATATGCTGTGGAGGATAAATATCCTTATTTTGATCAATATTTCTTCAATTTTCTTGTTTATTTTCATCATGAATTGCATTTATTTTCGGATGCGTTGTTGGTTGATGATCAATACTATGTTGATTATCATCATCCTATTTTAAACAAAGACTTATATTCTTGAAAAAGAAAATTTTCTTAAACTATATTACTTCATTATCTGACATTGCAGTAATGGCTTTAACTAAAATTCCGTCATTATCTAAAAGTTCTTTAATCAAATCATCGAAAAAATCTTGATATAATTCTTTTGTATGTTCGAACAATGTTTGTCTTCGGCTTGTTGAGAAGACACAATCGAAATAAAGACAAAGATAATAATTGTTATCTATATAAAGAAAAGGCGAAATCATTATTTATTTTAGTTAATATTATTTTACTATATTGTATTTAAATAATATTTAATTTACTTTTTCTTAAATTGATAATCTTGAACCAATTTCAAGATCGAATTTCTTATATTTAGCATCTAAAAATAACAATTATATTATCCACTCACTATATATCTGTTTCATTGAAAATAAGTTAAAAAAATATCGTAAAACAATAAAAAATATATCTTATCCTTTTTAAAACCCAAAAGTTATTTTAGATTCTTTACCAATACAGTTAAATACCTGATCGAATCATCTTAACCTTATATGATCGATAAAAACAAAAGAGTAACATACTCTTACTAATATATTGAATTAAAGCAAAACATTGTGTTTTACAATTTATTTGTTTGAGATAAGTGAAAGTAAGAAACAAATATATTATATCAGTTTTTCAAATAATCAAATAAATTATCGTATACATAGATATAGAAATTATTGTATACTAACAAAAATAATAAATAGAAACAATATACATCCATACACTTTAATGTTTCTATTTATCATATTCTTTTTAATATTGTCACCATTATATTGTGGAAGAACATGTTTCATAGAAATCATGTATCTAGAATATTTCTCTCTATTCGATGAACAATTGCCCATCTAATACAGCGAAGAACGCAAGAGAAAAATATTGTATTTACGATACCTTTGCATAGTCATTATATGAAATGAAATCTAAGTATGTTTTTCATTAAATATAAAATCTTTTCTCTTTAAATTATGCAAGTAACGCTCTTGTAAAGACTAGCTCAGCTCTTTCTTGTAGAAATCGTGTTTCTAAACTATCGTCAAGTTATGCATTTATAAAATTAAAAAAACAGAAGTCAGGTTCAAGTTTCTCGACGTCAACTGTCATTGATCAAACTTCATAAAAACAAATGTTCCTTTTTAAAAATTTGTCGTTTGTTTAAAAAATTGGGCTTCATAAAATTTTTATGCAACTGACTTCAGATTTCAATTCCTCATACTCGATTACTCTTCGGTCAACTCTTATGAAAAATTCTTTTTTTATAAAAAAAGTGACCCTTTGTCAAAAAAAATTTTCATAAACTAACATCAGATTCGAGTTCCTCGCTCTCGATTACCCGTTTAATCAGGTTTTATGGAAAAAATAATCTATTCGATTTTCGTATTGTTTGACCAATCAGTGAAGTGCGGACATACAAGCAAGCAGACAATTTATGTTTGCAAGACTCTTCTCTACGAGAAAGAGAATAAACGGTTAAAGACAAAATCAGCAATTATGTAATTTAAACATATAACATTAAATAAACATATGAAAATTAGTTGTTTTAAGATTAATGAATAACAATTTGAAATAAAATTTAAGATAATTATTTAAAGATGAAAAACTAAATCAAAATATGACATCATAATCATAACTTTTTGATAAATCTTTTAAAAAAGAAAATTGAGAAAAAATTCATTTTACATTTGATTTAAATAAAAATGAAATAAATCATTAAAAAAATCTTTATAATATAAAAACATTGGAAATGTAAAATCTATAATTTTAATTAGATGAAAAGTATAATAAACATCATATTATATTAAAACTTTACTTCTAAATTTAATCTATCTTACCAATAGTACATTGACAAACGACAACAATTTCAATGAAGATTTATTATTTCTATTATCAATTAATCGTATGTGTTATTTATTAGAATGTTCAGCTGTACGAAAATATTTCATTTTGTTTTCATTTTTGTTTATTATTACTATAACTAAATACTAATTAATCTTATTCTTCGTTCAATTGTTTTATCTTATTTAAGAATTATATTTAATAAATAAATCTATAGAAAGAAAATGATTAAATCTTATGAAAATATAAGAATAAAAATAATATATACTTGAGTATAATTGAAAATCGACAATAAATATTTGTCAAATGATGAAATAACGGGTCTTCCACGAATAATGAGTCTCTCAGTATTTTGAATATTTTCCCGCTATTATTTCTTTGATTAAAATACTATTTTAATTAAAACACAGCGCTTGAAATTCTCTACAAAACCATACATGATTAGGCCCCAAAACCGCTTTAAATATATTTGAAAAAAGATGAAAATCAAAGACATAGAAAAGGCTGTAAAATGTAAAGGGTTGAGCATCATCAATGGGCGCACTTTGCATGCAATTTTTCAATTACTTACTTTGCTCTATTAGAAAAGCAAAATATACCAAAAGGTGCAGCATGAAAAGCCCTGAAATTTAGTTGAGACCGCTTATCTTATAATTGGACTTCTTGGTTTTAATATAGACAAATTTTTGCATGATCAAATTTTGTCCATGCGAAAATGATGTATTTTTTCTGTATAAAATGAATTCGTTCTTTTCTTTATTTCATCTTTTCACAATTGTTCTTTTGTAAATTGTAGAGCTTTTCACACTGCACCTTTTAACATATTTTCTTTTTTTAATACAGTGGATTGATAACAGATGGGATTCAAAGCGCGGGCATTAATGGTGCTCAATCCTTTACATTTTACAGCTTTTTCTATGTCTTTGATTTTCATCTCTTTTCAAATATATTTAAAGCAGTTTTTGGGCCTAGTCATGTATGGTTTTGTAGAGAATTTCAAGTGCTATTTTTTCTTTAAAAAGTATTTTAATCAAAGAAATAATAGCGGAAAAATATTCAAAATACTGAGAGACTCATTATTCCTGGGACACGCGTTAAGATATGAGAAATAAGTTTAGAGAAATTTTTTTAATTAGTATAGCTCTATAATCACTCGAACAATTTCAACAAATAATCATTTTAAAGAGCATTTGAAAGTTAAATTATTATGTAAAAATAAATGTTTCAGCTAAAAAAATAAGTGAGAATATTATTAACGTTTTTCAGAGATCTTTTTTACCTCTATTAAAAAAGTCTTTCCACAACATCTTTGTTCGATTCTTAGTCACATACAACTTATTGAAGAGAATCAAAGGTAATCAGCCAGAACGAATATTTCATGCTTGTTCTAAATCTATATTTAAAATTTTTCTCTGATTTATTGTTAGTTGATTGGAAAGCAAATCGTTGAAGAGACCAAAAACGATGCTTATACAGAACACCTAGTTAACAAGTCTTCGTAGATATGTTTGCTCATTTTTCGTACACTCAAATGCTATTGAAAAAAATAAGTAGTCAGTTAGAGTCAGAATTTTATGCACTTTCCAAATGTGTTTTCGAAATTTTTCTGACTTAAGTTTGGTCATCTGTGAGTAAATACCTGTCGAATAAATAAAAAAGTGTTTGCACCTATCAAGGTAGACTTTTCCCCTGTCATTCGAATTTTGATACTTAAAACGCAATAAATTTCGAGTCTTTGAATTAGTATGTAACAAGAGTAATAAATTGTACATTTTATTAAGCAATTGTCGCTCTATAAACTGGTATAAAAAAATATTTTCTCATAATCTGTCCCATGTAAAAAAAATGGCCAATAATCGAATTATAATCGATTTCTTTCGGGTTGAAAATCGATTGTAAAGGCACGATTATCATCAGATTTTGATCAGATTTCAATCCGAATTTTGATTTTAAATCGGTTTTTGGCCAATTTTAACCAATTAAAATTGATTCTTTTATTTTTAATCAATTTTAATCACAATAACCAAAGAACGAGGAAGTACTAGTTGGTGTCATCTCAGGAAGTGTGGCATATGTAGCAGAGGTTGGTCTTACACTGTACCTATCAATTGTCGATGCGAGGAATCCAATAAAATAATAATGAACTATGACTTCAAAGTTAAAACTCGAGAAAAACATAGTTTTTAGTTATCAGGATTATAATTGATTAAAAAAAAATTAACTTTAATTGATGAATATGATGGAGGGTGAAACCATTGAAGAAGTACAATCATA
>JAJEKB010016724.1:0-14233 GCA_022393335.1 Macrotrachela quadricornifera | reverse complement strand
TTAATATCATTGGATTGCATTTACTATATTTATTAATACACAGATATGATGACATATTCAATAAATAAGTCACTTTAAAGATTAAATAATCTAAATATTACAATACATTAGAGATCATATCATCTTAAAATGTCTTGCATTTGAATGCATTGCGTGATCATATAAATAAATATACACTCAATTACCTATTTGAAATTGCTATTTACATATTCAAATTAATATATTTGTATAGCACTTGAGATAATATATGCAAAAGAACTATTTATATAAAAATCTCACTGCGCAAAATCATCATGGTTTAATTATAGAACATGAATCTTTTTTTCAGTATTTTATATGAAATATTATGAATGCATTAATAATTGTTTCAAGAATGTGAATTTTCTCATTATGAAATATATACGATTAATTTTACAGAATGAAAAATCAGATTCATTTCTATAAATAATCACACAAAAGAACAAAATCTTTACTATTTTATGATTTAATAAAATATTTTCTATATTAAAAGAACAATCTATACTGACATTCTAACTATATATAACAGATAGTGACGTAGTTACAATATTTGAGATGCAAAGACGTATATTTATAAATCCTCTTAGATTCGAAGTAATCAGAAATATAGAAGAAAGGTTTTATTAAAGCTTTGTAATTGGATCCGATTTGTTTGAATGAATATATATATATAGGAAGCGTATAATGCATTTTTATAGAATGATTCTTTTTTTCGATATTTATCCATTTAGAAGTAAATTCAATGTAAAATCAAATGAATATTAGACGGAAAATTTATATGCTCTTGATTTCTTTGCAAATAATAGTCTAGAAAATGAAGTTCGTTATATTATTTCTATCAATTAATAGGAAAACAAGTTAAAAGTTTACAGATAAATGAATCTGAATCGATTTGTTAAACACTTGCTTCTATTAATAAAAATAACTAAATCGTCTTTTATATTTAAATCTCACGAGCATTGAATCAAAAACTTGTATAATCAAAATAGAAAATAATATAAAACTGAAAGGAATTTTTTTTCAGTATTTCCTAGACTGAAAAACTAGGATCTCGCAACGAAAAGTTATCTATATTTATCCATAATATAATTCAAAGAACTATTTAATCATGATGTTTCAAAGCAAATAAACAGTTTGTCTTATATAATTCATTTTAATAAGATTATTCACTATAGTTTGATTGATAGTTCAATATTATATAGATAAGCATGTAATTTTCTAATATTTTAAGATTGATGATTGCATCTGACCATATAATTACGATTAATAAAGAGTACATTTGACAAATAATATTCTATACTTTGCTGAAGTATATGTAGTATTAATGTAAATATATTACTACGACTTTCTTATAACTATATTAGTAGTAATTTTATTTGTTCATTACTTCTATTAATGTCAACATACCTTTGTTTATAGGGTAGGAATAGATGAAGATGAATACGTACCTCCATATCCATTTATCTATTTAGAAACCTATATAGCTGTAAGTTTGGGTGTGTGGGTTCCATTTATTTAGTAGATCACTTACATGAGAGTACAGAAATGATGAAGAAGGCTTAGGAGAACAGAAAGAAGAAAGGGAGAACGAGGACAAAACCAAAAGAATAATAAGCATCAAAAGACAGAAACGAACGAATACACGAGCGTATATATATGTATATATGTTGGAAAATACCTAATGGTATAGGCACTAACATAAAGGGAAAAATACATTGTCTCTTGGGGAAGTTCTAATATATCATGTTGGGAAAATTCCAATATCAATAATAGCTATCTAACTGCATGAGCATCGATGTAGTTGCTCTCAGAAAAAGTTCAATGATTTTATCAACGAAATTTGTCATGAAATGATGAAACCAGGGTCAGATTTTCGGATGCACTAGGTTCGTAGTCTAACACATCTTGTTAAAAGATGTAACTGATACCATTATTTCAACCATAAGAAATAATGGCTTGTTTTGAATAGAATCAAAAGTGGTTCGTTTTTAAAAGTAATCTAAACCAATATCTGTACGTAATATTGATAATGAAATGACACGTTAACGATCAATATTAATAGATTAAGTGAGTCCTGGTGCTCGTCTTTTAATCAGCAAACATTGAAAGCTTAACATAGATTTAAAGTAAATGATTTATTTGTATAATTAAGGCAAATTTTGCTATGAACACGAATAAGAGATATAGCTTGCATCATTGTTAAGTAGATCAATATACCCAAGACAAGAAAGTATCTAACTTGTTTTTCAGAGTGCTCTTCTGAATTCACAAACATCACAAAATTATGCTTCATGTGAGCTTTATATCTTACCCACAAGTTTGTAACATCTTATAAAAGATCTGTATTTAAAAACATATTAACTGAAATTGTTACAAGCCTCAAACGAGAATGATACAAATTGTTGACTTAAATTTTGTGATTGGATTTTAGATTCAACTCAAGATCCAATCTTTTAAGATCGAGTTCTTTAAATAGACGTAGCTACATTTCAAATAGACAATCTTGTCAACAGACACACTTCTGTTTATTGTGATGATACAAATGTACGCTTTATCATCGAATAAGATTTCAATGTATCATGAGTGACTGCATGAAGAAGCATACAATCATACGGCGTTGTTGGAATATCTTTTTTAAGGTAATGTTACATCAAAAAATTATCTTTCGATGCTGATAGACAATATTATATCACAACCTTAAGAAGATTCAATCTTTCAGACAATGATGTGGCAGCAAGACAATGTACCATATCACTGTGATCAGTTTCTGTGAGATTACTTTGATGATACATTCTTACATGGGACTGATCGTCGGAAAACTGTTGAATAGTTACTATGATCTCTGCATTTAATTCCATATAATTTCACACTATGAGGAAGGGTGCTTTCAAAAGATCAAGCTGTGCTCAAAATTCTCGCAATATAAATCATCTGAAGTCAAATAATCGAATAAGATTTTACATCACTCATTGATAACATCGGATGATGCAAAGCATTCTGTCATTTTGTAGCTGATCATTGTCTGATGTGTACTAATATAGAAGACATACATCTAGAATATTCATTCTAAAATTTGTTCCAATTGTTAGTAATAAACTATCTTTTCTTTATCATATATTGGCGTTTTCTTATCTATGAAAAAGTAAAATTTTTTGTTTAAAGATCCCTAATGTTCTTTACATAAGGGATGTCTCCAGACATATTTTTATGAATACAAAGCTCGACCATGCTTCTATCATTCACAACAAATTTCAGCTCATATGCTCGAGCAGTAATAAAATATTCAATTTTTTGTTTGATATTGTGACTTTTGAGCAATCCTGTGCAAATACAACATTAAACTTTTTTCATGTACGAATATAGATTAAGAAAGAACAAGAAAACAAGACAAACATTAGAAGTAATTAACAATATACAGAAACAAAATTACATCAAAATAATACAATATTTAAAGCTGTAGCATTGTTTAATGATCGAACGAATGATTTTAAAAAATCATATATACGCATATTGGTGTTA
The DNA here is from genome assembly GCA_022393335.1 of Macrotrachela quadricornifera. NCBI lineage: Eukaryota > Metazoa > Rotifera > Eurotatoria > Philodinida > Philodinidae > Macrotrachela > Macrotrachela quadricornifera. The sequence continues at coordinate 10,696 of JAJEKB010016724.1, read as the reverse complement.
ATTAATCAATAAATAGCCAATAGTTCATTTTCATTTTATTTACCTTCGTTATTTCATCTAATAAAATGTTATTTACCTTTATCAAATGAGATGTAAACGTCGTTGTATATTAGTTTGATATTGAATAATAGATTTCTGAAATTCTTTTTTATAAAATTTTGATCGTAATATAAATATAACAAAAGTAAGCATAGATGGAATAAATGAAATAAAATATCCAATAAGAAATAACCAAGAATCATTAACTGATTTCATACATTTGAATCTAAGTGTAATAATTAATGAAATTTTTTCATATACATCAATATGTATTGAATAATCTTTTGTTAGATTTTTTGGTCGAGTAGAATAAAGTAAATAAATATGATATTTAGTTTTACAATCTCTTATTGATAAATAAGTAAATTGTTCATAAGAATGAATAATTCGTTCATTACTATTATCAATAAGTAAAATAATAACTACAAATAATGTCTGCCAAGAATTAGATAATGTTCGAAATTTAATAGTAAGACTAATTCGTTGATTTTGATATTGACATCTTGAACCATAACAAGAAGATGGACAAATACATGTATATCTTGTTAAATTGTTTTATTGTTCAACCAAACTCTTAAATCAAGTCCACGATGACAACGAGGTTGATATTGATCAGATAGTTGAATAATAGATGAATTTGAAAACATGTTATTTTCAATATTATTTGTTTGATCATCAATTGATTTGCTTATTTCATTAAGTGAAAAATATTTTCTTGGCACTCTTTCCTGATGCATTGTGTTATGGAGTAAAGACTTCTCGATATCAAAAGTAGATGATACGGAAAATGTTCGATTTTTTTCTCAAAATTGTTCAACATCTCCATGATCATAATCTTTATAACTGTCACATAGATGGTAAGATCTAATACATAGTTCGTAGGTTTGGTTCATACAATAAAAATTAGTATGATGAGATAAATAATTCTTTGGTAGAGCATAATCTTGGTTTGTCGGTAGCACCAAGACAATCAACTTTCCCATCATTTGCTTGTTCAATTGGTAAACATATAAATTGGTTTGTATAAGGTGAAACGCGTAAATGATGTTTTGAAGAACAATTTATTAATGATGATAAATAACAATTAATTTCATCTTCACCATTCAAACAATTCCATAAACCGTCACAATGAGTATAAATATTATTACATTCCCATTTTTCACATTCTGTTTCATCTGTTTTGTTTTGTTTTGTTCTTTAATATTTATTGGAAATAATTCAGTAAATCCATCACAAATTGTTTGAAATGATATATTTCTTCGACTGTAGATATAATTCATATCTTCATCTTCACACGAAGACCGGGAATTAATCCACAGTCACAGTTGCCGTTTTTAATCAAATTTTGATCAATGTATCTGTCATTTATTTCACATTTGTAACAGTTTTGTCTTATTGTTTCTAATACATCATTAATAATATTATTTTCAAAAATATATTCATCATCTTTATAAGGACAATCGAATACACCGTTCATGACATGATCTAATGGAATACATTTAGATGAGTTGACACATTTGTATATATTCAATCTGTTACACACTGTAAAAGTGTAATTGCCAATTTTAGTAAGTTTCTTAAGCGTGTAGTATAATCTATTTAAATGTTCGTCATATTTTTGATCCCATGTCATTGTAATCATCGTTGGATATACACTAGATTTAGGACGAAAACATGTTTCACCATTAAATAAAATCCTTGAAGTCTTATTAAGAAGATCGTCATAACGAGAATTGTTATAGCATATGTAAGGAAGTCTTCTTGCTCAGTGATCCAAATCTTGTAAATCATCTCTTCATGCATAAGCAGTATAAACATGACCAAATAAAACTGGAACATTTGGAACATATAACATTTCTGAACAATTCTTCTGAATGATCCCTTTGCATAAGTAAATATCAGATGGTAGTTTTGAAACACTAAGAATACATTTAAATGCTGACCAACATTCCTCAGATACAGAACTATCTTTAGTTGAATACATCGTTTTCATTAATAGATATTTACGTTGTACCACACAGGAACTTGTCAAAGATGTATATTTACATGTTTGATCTTCACATCCAAATGATAATTCATGTATGCGACACTTATCCAAAATACGTTTAATATTTTTAGGTTCATTAGATCCATCGAGACAATCATGATTATTCCAGTCGTCTAGAAAGAATGATTGTGGTATACACTGACCAATAGAACATTGAAGTTCATCATCTTTACCAATATTCATTTGAAGTTGCCAACAATGTTCTCCATTAAGACAGTCGATCTTTCCATCACAGATTTCACTCCAATCTAAACATGCTGGTAAATGACCACGTTTACATTTTAAATGGGTATAATAGATAAAATTGATCGGTTTATATTCATAATTATGATAGAAATCATGAATAATTTCATATAAAGATGAATGACTTGGATGATAATAATCAAATTCATACTGGCATATAGGACCAAATTTTGGCAATATACAAGTATAAAAAAAAATTTTTTCGCATAATAATTTATTTGATGTTAATGACTGATTCAAATAGAAATGATAACATTCAATAAGATTTATTGATGCTGACCAAAGATACAATTGTTGATTGGTTATATTTCGTTCTGCAAGTTCAGCAAAAGTAAACTTTGGAAAAAAGTTATTGTTTTCCACATGATGCTCCGATATCGGTTCACTCATACAATACGATATTATATGACGACGAATATTCGTCTCTTTGATAGAGACAATAATACGCAAACAATCGTGTTGTAAAACGTCATCATCATTCTCATATTTACTAACTTCATCAGTATAATAAAGATTGATTTGAGGTATAGCAATAATCAAATGTAAGAAAATGAAATAAAATAAATATTTTATATGAAACATTTTCTAACATAGAAAAATATTCGGAAAGATTTATTTTATTAAAATATATAATAAAATATGAACAAACTCGTTTGTTCCTCTTGGATGGATGTAATTTCAAAGTGCTGACGCAAATTTGAATAATTAGAACATATAATGGTTCACATTTGGCATTAATTTATTCATACGTTTAACGCAAATCCGAGTAAATATCTGAATTTTAAAATATTTATTTTATATTTTATAGGTTTTTCACAAGATTTCAGTATATATGGCAGAAGAAAAAATGAAAGATTAATTAAAATTTAATGACGTAAATACCTAATAATAAATTTCCCATTTTTTGCTTGACGTTTCTAGTTATCTGATACGATTTATTTAAAATTAAAACATATCATAAAATACAACATAGTCAGCTCTACAATTTGCACTAAAAATGTTATTCAATATAAGCATCTTATGTTTTTAGAAATGAAATTCTCTAGTAGAAATAATATTAATTAGTTTTAGTGTTTGTGTGTACCTACTTGTGTTTTTTCTCTATACTCGTCTTTCTTCGTATTCTATTTCTTTTCTCTTGATATTACCTAACTATTGACCAAATTTTGTTTATTGTCATCTATGCAATTCTCCATAGAGCTGTATCTCACCATTCAAAACAGGAAGCTGCAGCACGGTTTGGAACTTTAACATAAGCAAGTGAACATACAATTTTGTTGCTCAGAAATGGCTTTCATTTGACTAAAAATGATAGTATACCACTTGAAAAATTGACTGAGCTTCATACATATCATTCAATATAGTTTGATGCGTTGGTTTCGAATATCATTTTAGTTTCTCTTCAAAATGTAGCGCGAGTGTCTAAAACCAGATTCTATACAAGAGAAGTAGAGTTTTTTGAACATTCTCTAAAATAGCCTAGGAAAGATTTCATGAGATTTTTCTATTGCCAAAAATAGGATACAATATGTAGGAGCATTTGGTAAAAATGCACGCTCAATCGAACGTTATTGCTTTATAGTGTTTACAATATATGAAATCGTGTGTTTTCAGATAGGATTGATGCTCAAGATCCTTTGTTTTCCACTCTATTTTTAACTGAATTACGATAATTCTTTGTATCATAAAATTTATAGGTGAGCAAGCTTATTGCGATATTCTTTGAGGATAGAATATTGCGTTATACCGTCGAGTGGCTTGATTTTCTTCGTTTATGCCAATTTCTGGGCCTAAGCCATGTCAAACTCTTTCCTAGAGCTCTATAAAATTTTGAGAATCGCTATTTTAGAAAATAATAGATCACATGTATATATCTACGCAAACAGTTAGAATATGGAAAAGGATATTTTCGCATATGTTCGTTTGGCTCTCCACCGTATGTAGAGGATCACAAGACAATATAGACGCATGTCAAAAATAGAAATACTGCATAGCCAAATTTTGAAAGTAGGAGAAGAACATCAGATCTGTGACTCTCCATCTATAAATTCTCATCCGAATATTCGTTGTACTATACATAGTCATTCATTTGCTGCATATAAACGTGAGAAGAGAAGCTAAGTTTCGAAAAAAACACAAAAAACTAAGATAGTTACTACGAATAAATAAACAACGACAACAAGCTAATGAGGAAAAGTGTTTCGTAACTTTGTGTTTTACTTTTTAAGACAAAAAACTGTCTTTCGAAACATTTTCTAAAATCAACAATTTCTTAAAAGCTTCTCCAGGTATAGAAAATTTTATCAAACGAATGTTTCTATACATTGACAGATGCTACATTTTCGTCCCTATATGCATTGTAAAATGAGACAGTACTAGACTTTAGAAGCAAAATAACTGATTTTGTTTATGTCTAAATCAACATATAATAAGAAGGATGTTGAAGATTAAATGAATTAAAATATAGACATAAGATAACTGAAAGATTACAATGACAAAGTCTTTGCAAAGCTGAAACTAGGACTGAATTGTTTTTTTTTAAGCGAATTCAGCTAGTCTTATCTATATTTATATCATAGCATGCATTCTATAGGCAATTCGAAAATGTTCATCGTATTACCATCAATCTTTTTTATAGTTCAGAATTGTTCTTATGTTTGCATACATATTTAATGAAATGTTAGGCTTCTATGGCGCATAGAAAACCCTTAATATGTACAAAATATTTAGCAAAAAACAAATAAAATCATAATGAATAATTAATTATTCATATTCGTTGACACCGATGGAGGATTGTTTGTAGTAATTGATTATTGTTGTTGTTGCTGTCGTTTAATTGTTTCTTGATGAATTAAATTATCTTGTACATAATTTGGTAAAGCTGGATTAAGTGTTAACATAAAGGGTAATATCATTTTTGGTGCTTCATTAAGTGCAATGATTATTTTAATATAAAGTGTATCTTCTCGTACATATGCATTATCATCTTGTAATAACATAGGTAATGGAAAAAATTTTGGTATTCCACTTGCTGTATTAGCTGTATCTTTTGGACGTTGAAAAGAATTTGACTTAACATCAGGTTGAAATGAATCAATTATATGACGATTATTACCTGTTTGATCCAATAAACAAAATGTTATTTTATAATGAAATGGCCATTTAAGTATAGCATCATATTCTCCTTTCATAAGTAAAAAAAACAAAGACATATGTGTACGTCTAGCATTTCCATCACCAAATAAAAAAAGTCTTGCACGCATTTTATATCCTGTTGGTGAAGAATAAAATATTGGAGAATAAATACTTGTTTGTCTTTCAGATTGTGCATCAGCCATTTTTTCTGCAATACGATCAATACGCCATGTTAATGTACCATCTGTTGATATATGTTGATTATCATAACACATTTGTTGTAATTGTTCAATATCTTTTTGTAATTTTTCTTGACTTGGTTGTGAATTTTGTTTTATAGAGTTTTTTTCGTTCATTATTATATGACAATTATTTACTTCTTTTATTATTAAATTTATATTATCATGTAATTTATTATATGTTTGATCTAATTGATCTTTTTCATTAGTTAATTTTTTGATATCATCATTTAAATTATTTAATTTTGTCGAAGTAACTTCTTCAAGTTCTTTTGTTTTGTTATTTAGTTCAGTTTCTTCTGTATGATTAGATAAATTAGAAAAATTATATTCACCAGTTAAACATTTAGTGAGTGTTTCTTGATGTCTTTCATTTAGAATATGTAGATGAAATTCACTTTTACGAATCTTAAATAAAACTAATAATAAAATTTATTAAATGAATTTTTTTTCTTTTTTTACCATTTCTTCAGTACATAATGGTGCTAAAGGACATAATTGAAAGATAACTGGACATGTTTTGCTTATATGGTCATTCAATAATGTTTGTGAAGAAAAATGTTCATTACATTCAAAACAAATATAATGAATATGTTTTCCATCAAGATGTAACTATAATAAAAAAAAAGAAGATATTTATAAGAATTCCAACTAGATTAGTATACTTGATAATCTTTAAGTTGTCCTGCCCAAGAACATTTTTCAGCTTTTCGATATATGCAGATGACTGGAAGAATATTTAGTTCTTTACTGAATGCTCTATCAGGCATAATCTTGAAATAAAATAGAATATATATGATTATTAAAAAGATTTTTTAAATAAAGTTTTCTTTACATCATCTTTGTTTGTTTTCAAATGACAATCATTACATGGACATGTAACATTTCCATCAGTTGCTGTTGCTGCGCGAGCTTCAAAACAACCACGACAAGCTCGATGACCACATTCTGTTAATTGAATAGGATCTTGAATAATTAATAAACAAAATATACATTTAAATCTTGAATCAACTTGATCGATGTCATCTATATTATGACCATATTTTGGATATTCATTATCTTGTTGTGAGTTATTGTTGTCAATCATTAACAATATAGAATCAATTAAGAGTAATTATTAATGTAGAATAAGATAATTGTATTTAATAAATGAGAATATTTTTGTAATTTATTATCTAAAATTTGACAGATTTTAAAAATCATCAGATTACTATATGAAATTAATCGAACGAAAAAAATATATAATATCGAATTAAAAAAAAACGATTTTCAACTAAATGTCGTAATTACTTTACTTTAATAAAATTGTCTCAATATAAATATATATATATATATCAAATATAAATTACTAATTTTTTTTTTCAAAGGTTAGTATATCAAGTAATGCGAAATAGCTTGTGAATCATTGGACATTGATTGGCTTCCGGCAAATCGTATATAATGGCAACAAATCATTTTTTTTTTGATTGGTTGGTTTTTCATATAAAAGTGTTGAGTAATGTGTTATTATCTTAATAGGATAAGACCCTGTAAATTTTCTTTTCAAGTGCGTCAAGACGATGGTAAAACCGAGAAGATATGTTTGTGGAAAAATTACAATGGCTTTTGCTTGTTTGTTAATGTTGAATAACGCGTACTAGTGACGTCTATCTCTTGAATGACTAAGTAAGGTTGGAATATACTCAAAGTGAGAGAGATAAGGTAATGACAGCAGACAAATGTAAGATATACGCATCAAATTTGAGAAGTAGGAACTAGCGGCGTAATCAGAATTTTGGTGGTGATAGGGCTGTACTCCTCCTGGCCCTACCTTGACTATGCCACTAGTAGAAACTAAAAGATGACTTTATTAACACATATATTAGAAGGAAAATTAAAAACTTTTAAAATTGTTATATACTTAGATCTCAAGGAAAGGTTTGAAATAATCATAAGATAAAAATATCTAAAGAGTATAGTAAGTTTAATCATAAATATCATTCATCATTTAAAACAAGTCAAAGATGTACATAGGAGATATTGAATTTATAACAAGCAAATTTCAAAATTAGAGGCTGTTCTATATATAAATTCTAAGATATTATACTCTCTCGACAATAAACAGCCAGATAAGACAGATCTTTTTTTCTTAAACTCTAGTTTTTCTCAGTAGCACGATACGTAAGTAAGTTGCGTAGTATCTTATGTAATAGCACAAAAATGGGACTTTCCTTTCGAAAATTTCTCACGAATGGTTGGTCGAAATTTTTTAAAGCTCCCAGGATAGATCGGTCTTAATGAGTAGAACAAAAGTTGTCATAAACACAAAATTTTCAGAGGCCCCCTTCTAAGGGTATTTTGGAGTCTAAAGTCCAAAAATGACCAAAAGTTTTGCCACTTGCAAAACTCGAGACTTCATTATTTTGAGCTGAAATGTTTTATATAGCAACTAGGACCTAATCAGGATGCGTATTTCATTTTGTTTTGAATAATATCTATTCCACACTACAAGAGAAACAAAATATTGAAGATCCTGTAAAAACCTTTGGATTTTGGAATGTTAGGGATCTTGTAAAACTTGCCAAATTTTATGGAAACAAGATTTCAAGGAAAAAAACACGTACCCCAATTTAGTCAAAGTAGTTATAGAGAAATTTTCAACCCAATGGATTCAACTGTTTCCGAGAAAAGGAGGAAAACTTGTGTTTTATGCCTAAAAAAGTATTTTGAGAAACATGCAAAAATTATGAAAAAAAATTTTTTTCATGTTAAAATATTGTAAGTTATGCTTTTTGGAGCATATAAAGAACTATTTTTGAGAAATATTTGTCTAATTCAATAATAAAAAAACGAGATTTCACCTGAAACACGTACACTTTTTTCGAGAGACATTTTTTCGAAATTTCTCTTTTTCAGAAACTTACCAACTTGAAATAGTTATTAGTTTTATACTATGGCGAGTGCATATTTAGATACACATTTAAAAATGAAAATCAAAAAAGAGCGCATGACGCTTTTGAATTACAAAATAATTCAAAACTTCTATACATTCTAAATAAGATTTATTTGCCTGGATCTGTCGGGGTCTACCAGAGTCTACAGTAGACCCTGTTAAACTCTAGTAGACTCTAATAAACCCTGCTAAATCTTAGTAGACTCTGGCAGGGATGTATCGAGCCCGAGCTTCTCGGTCTCGATCGGTCTTGGTACATCCCTGGGCCCTGGTAGAACCTAGTAGATCCTGCTGAACCTTGATAGACCCTGGTAGAACCTAGTAGATCCTACTAAATCTTGGTAGACCTTGGTAGAACCTAGTAGATCTTACTAAATCTTGGTAGACCTTGGTAGAACCTAGTAGATCCTACTAAATCTTGGTAGACCCTTGTAGAACCTAGTAGATCCTGCTGAACCCTAATAGACTCCAGTACATCCTAATCGGTTCCAGAGAATCTACTAGAATCTATTAAATAAATAGCTCTATGTCTATGTTTCTGCCTTCACCTACGAGCAGTGCGACGCCATCTCCCTGTCTTTTGCGTGCGTCCGTGTTTCGTCATCACTCTCAGGTGAGAAATGTTCCTTTTATGTGTTTGTTTGTGCTTTTTCCCTCACCCTCAGTCAGAGGTACACCTGTGTCGGTCTTTGCCATGTAACTGTGTTTTACCTTCACCCTCAGTCAGAGAGACTACCTGTATGTCTTTCGCTCTCACTTTCAAGGTAGATCCTGCCAGATAAAACTGAATTCTTTTTTAATTGATTTTTTATTTGAATTACTGCACAATTCACTTATGTCACGCAGTGTCAAAAAAAAACTTGTCAGCTCAGGAAAGAGGGAGGATTCCTTAAACGTACTACAAAATAAATATTTACTTTTTATCAGAAAACGCTTCGGTCGAAGACATTTTAACAAAAATACTGGGAATTTTTTATTACTTGATTTCAATTGTCTACCCGTTATGCTTCTTGTTTTTAACAAACTATGCGTCTAAGTTTATAAAAAAACTGCTTACATCGTAGTAAGTGAAATGTTTTAGGAAATGATTATATATTTTCTGAACTGCTTGAATTATGTTGAATACTTTCGAGTATTTTCATCTAGATATGTAAGGCTATGAATATGTAGGCTACACTGATGGTTCACCGCTATATTCTTAAACTATCTTTAGTTTTAAATGTGATAATTTAAATCTCGGCTCTGACGGTTCAACAAACAACAGGTGCAAAATTAATAGCAATATCATACTAATATTTCAGGCTAGACATGCAATGATATTTATACATCACCATTTTACTGCTAATTGTGACATTGATAAAACTATATGAGTAAAATGCATTGATAAGTACGGTTATTTCACTGTATGATTCATGTTGGAATTTTCGATTTCCCATCCATGAATCACTTATTATTATTGCTACATGCACAGAACGGCTGATATAAAATAATAACTATAGATGCAAACTGACACAAATATTAGTCATTGCTGGAATATCTTTAAAATATTGGATCCTTCACCCTAAATTCTTAATGAATTAACTATTCATGTGTCATTTATATAAATTTTATAATCAAATTACCTGATAATAAATCCACACAGTGATAATTATGAATTTGTTTGTCGTACTTCAATCTACTTGACTATTTTTAGATAAAGGAAAATAAATTTCAGGAAAACAAAAAAGATTATGCTAGACCCTATTAAGTATCTAGATGAAGACAAAATCTGAGTAAATCCGTTCGAAAAGCAATAGTAATTATAATACCAGGCAATCGAAGAAGGCTAGACGCTTGCTTTCGTCAGAAATGACTTCGTATAAAGAAAAGAATTATGGGGAAAATTTAAAGCTAGAAAAAGAATAACTATGAAAGAGAATGCATACATATTTCATGAAAAGGGAATACATTAGTTGGAAAATTCCCCAATGCGCGAAAGGAACAAAAGAACAGTGTCTGACATGAGGTCACAACAATCAACGTGACGTTCAACCCATAGGCTCTTCTTCCTGATGACATAAT